>CAUYSK010047443.1:0-23016 GCA_963575035.1 Avahi laniger | reverse complement strand
TCTTGCCTGGAGCGAGTGCCGTGGCGTCAGCCTAGCTCACAGCAACCTCAAACTCCTGGACTCAAGCAATCCTACTGTCTCAGCCTCCCAAGTAGCTGGGACTACAGGCATGTGCCACCATGCCCGGCTAATTTTTTTTTTTATATATATATTTTTAGCTGTCCAATTAATTTTCTTTCTATTTTTGGTAGAGATGGGGTCTCGTTCTTGCTCAGGCTGGTCTCGAACTCCTGAGCTCAGAACGATCCGCCCACCTCGGCCTCCCAGAGTGCTAGGATTACAGGCGTGAGCCACCGCGCCCGGCCTTATTCAGTGTTTTTAATTTAAAATATCTTATATTTATGTTGCTTTTTTTCTGATGTTTTATTGAATTATTAAATAATTCTATATTTTCTAGGTCACAGCAACTACTGTAAGACTATGACCCAAACTGTCAGATTATATTACTCCGTATTCCTCTGCTCATCCCAGATCCTTCAGAGGTAGCTATTTTTACACTTTCTATTAGACATCAGGATTTTTAGGTTTTAATTTTAAAGAAATGTTCCACATCTGAGCCCTCTAATATACCCTGAGTTATAGTTATAGTTATAGTTGCAGCCAGATAACTTCTCAGGAAAAATGACTTTGTAGATTGAACATGTTTTCTCCATCTTTCTATGTTAATTTTTTCCAGTTCACAAGTGAAAACAAGATTAGTATGCTTTGAATCTGCCAGCCAGTAGAGAAAGATCAAACTTCTACTTCAACATTGAACTACCTCCTTTCAGTTTATACATCTTCTTCCTGAGCAATGCATTCAAGGACTTGGAATATAATTGGCAATTTCGCTGATGACGGATGAGGCTGAGCAATATAAGGATGCCTTTTGCTACTCTACAGTGCTTACAGTAAAAAGAAAGTGCTCAGTGACTAAGAGTATATGAAATATGAGTTAGATAAATAGCTCTAAGGTCCTTGATAATAAAGTCTCTTTAAAAAGATATCATGAGGTAACTTTTACCTCACCCCAAAGAATTGCACAAAAAAACTATATTTGAAAAAATTGGATCTCTTTTATCAACATGAGGCATTTATGAAATTAATCGATTTCTATGTGCTTGATAGTGACAAGTAACATTTAACAGAGAAAGGCAAGAACTGGTGAGTATAACTAAATGCCAAACTTGAAGTCTTTTCTTCCCCAGAAGATGCCACTATGACTTTGCTCAATGTACTTCTCTTAGATTCTACCACTTACCTTATTCCAACTTTTAAAAAAATCCAATATTAAGACAAAGGCTTACATGTACTCAATGAACAACCTTGGCTCCAGAAGGCAGCCTGTGAGTACTGATAGAAAGAGGATTTGAAGGCATTCTCCTAAGATATCCTTCCAAAGTTTTGACAATTGGTGCTGCAAAAGGGACATATTCACTTAAAAATGCTTTCTTCAAAACAGTAACTTTTAAAGATTTTCAGTTTACAGGATAGTCCAACCAGGCAACCAACCCATCAAGCATTTTTTTTTTCTGCGTTCAACCAACTGAAATACAGAAGATGAATGAACTGATGCTAAAAATTGCTCCTAAATATAATTTAATCAACTATAATCCCAGTGAGGCTATTTAGAATAACTGAGACTGAGGCAGGAGGATCACTTGAGCTCAGGAGTTTGAGGATGCTGTAAGCTATGATGACACCACTGAACTCTAGCCCAGATGACAGAGTGAGATTCTGCCTTAAAAAAAACAAAAAACAAAAACAAAAATTCAAGTAAGTTTTAAAAACTTTTACACAGAAACATTGACATTGAATGGAAGCCATTTCAGCTCCCAAAAGCTTCCATTTCATAAGCTGTTAATTACAAAAATTGAAAAATGCTCATGTGAATATTTCCCATTCTCCAGCCAGCTACGACCCGTAAATCCCTAAATTCCAGGTTTATTTACAATAAACAACCTAGCCATACCAGGTATACCCTAAATAAAAGTATTTTATAGATAGGGACATTTAGGTACCTTTCCCCTAGTTAAACACTATTAACAAGATTAACAAGGTCTGGGAGGTCACTAACATGTTTATAAGGTGGTCTGTTGAAGTCATTCATTCCCCTTACATCTCCCAGGGAATAAGTCACAGACCTGCTGTTAATATCCTTCTCTCTCTCTCTCTCCATGTGTGTGTGTATATATATATATATATTTATATGTACACACACACGTGTTTATGTATATATATAAATACATAAGTAAAATGTTCACAAATGTTTTTTAATTTTAGGTATAAAGATACTTCCACCTCAAATTTTTGCTGTGCCTGCTCAGCCCCTCCTACTCCATCTAGGATTCATTCATCTCTATTATTTGATAATTTTTGGGCAGCAAAGTTTCTGTAGCACTGATATAATTAAGAGTGAGGAAAAATAATTAATCTGGCCTTTATTTGATAAAGCACTTATATTTCTAGATTAATACAGCATGACTACATATTCAGATAAAGATTCCTTTTAACCTTCAAAAAATATAAGTTATTCTTTATCATCAAAAACATATTAATTGCCCAAATTGCTTTGGTGATTTTGAGTCATTACAAGAGAAACTATACAAAATAATTCTTTGCCACCATGTAATTATAATAATAAAAAATAAAGATCATCTTTCTGCAGTAAGATGAGATGTTCTACCTATAATACATGGGGTGACCCAATGCTCAATGCCTGGGGGAATCATGACTTATAGCCACAGGCCAAATGCTTTTGCCTAGTAAGGCTAGAACCATAGGGCTGAGGTTTATGGGAAGGATGGCTTTATTTGTTCTGGAAGGAGGGGGTGGTGTCAAATTCAAGGACATGCACGAGTGTTCCAAAGGCTCCTGTAGAGCTGTTCTAGTACACCTGAGTTGACCATGTTCTACCTTTCAAAAAGACTTACAGTTGGAAGTATGAACAGAAACACATTCTGTGGCATCTATTAGATTACTTGTCTTGGGCATACTTTCATCTTAGGGAAGCCCAGACAGAAGTGCTGGAATGTGACTCAGAAATCTTTTGCTTTCCCAACCTACACAGAGGTGGAAAAGTGCTTATATCGGGAGCTGGCCAGGTTTTTGTTTCATTTTGTTTTTTGTTCCTCCTTATTGCCCCAAACAGCAAAGAGTAACTTACCTCTCTGCAAAACAGTAGTGATAAAAGAAATTGTTTGAGTAGATAAGGCAAGGAAAAAACACCAACAATGTGGAGAAGGAATAATAGGGTAGTGTTGGCAATATCCAAGAAGGCAGCCTCATAGTGGTGTACAGGCCACACTTGGTTATACTAAGGGCCAGTTTTCAACCAACAGTACTGAGAAGTTGAAACAGTTAAGAACAACAGCGGAGATGATGATGATAATGATGATGATTATTTTAAATATCAATTCTTTACCCTATTATTAGAGTGACTTGGGTAAGCCATCAACCTCTTTGAGTCTCAGCTGTTTCTTCTTTATTGGATAATAACTGGGGTTGTTATGAGGATTAAATGGGAAGATACAGATGAAACACTTAGCCTGTCATTTAGCACATAGTAGGCACAACTTAAACTTTGCTTTAATTCCTGTCTAGGAGATTATATGGACTGTTAACTATGAGATACACCCTTTATAGAAAGACCATGAAAAAGTGACCAAACCAAAAGGAAAGAAAACAGCAACAACAAAAAATCCTTCTAAAACAACAAAGCAGCAAGCTAAAAATTACACCTTGCACTGACTATCTGACACGCAATGGCTTTGGGGACCTAGATGGATGTGGATAAACTGAGAAAGAAAAACAGAAAAAGTAATTGAAAGTTTCAGGAAGAACACAGAAGCTTCTTAGATCCATCCCCCCAGGAGTTAATGATATCACAGAAGACGTGATCATTTGCTGAATGCTGACAGTGGGCTAAGCCTCTTCTAGTACCTGTTCTTAGGAGCTTTCCAGTCTGCTGAGAAAAGGAGAGATTTTTTTTTCTATTTCACGCAAGGATTTATACAATGCACTCACAGTTTATTTTTTAAAAGAAGAATCTATCTATCTATACATGAGAGAGAAAGAGAGAGAGAGAGAGAGAGAGAGAGAGAGAGAGAGAGAGAGAGAGAGAGAGAACATGTTAACATTCTTCCCCAAAGAAGTATTTAATTCCCTCTCCCTATGCCCTACTCCGCCACCCTATGCCCTGGAATGAGGGAGGGGAAGACTGAATGGAATTTAGAGTTTTCCCCCTGAGAAAGGGACATTTTCCACAACCAGGTCAGTGTTCAAAGGACTAAAGCTCTAAGGAAATTATCCAAGGGGAGAGGCAGTTCAGGGTTATTAAGTTATTTTAAAATGTCTGGGCTGCTGCTGCTGACCTTTGTGAAAGGAACAGGATGCTACTTCCTAGGGGACAGGATAAAAAGCAATTAGAGAAGCCTAGGAGAGGCTTAGGAATGTATGGGAATTCACACATACCCTAAATTATATGGGAACTCTAAGAATGAAAATAAACTAATTTGATTAGGGACATATTTGGGTCCTAGAAAATATTCTAAATATGTTGCTCGTACTGGCTATATCTCTATGAGTATTTTTCTAAAAACCCAACACTCGGTATCTATAGAGGTCAATTAGACTTCAATCCAGTTTCAGAAGAGAGAAGGAAAGCCAATTAACATTTTCTTGAGTGATTACTTATGTGCCATAAAGTTGAATGGATGTCAGGATAAGTAAATTATTCAAATAAGAGTCAGACTATGATAAATCTGGGTTTCAAGTACAGATTTATTTAATGCTTTTACTGTATTTTTTTTACTACATGATTATATAAGAAAGTGCATGTTTATAAAAGTTAGGAAAAGAAAACAAAGGAATAGCTGAAATAATTTACTCCTTTTCTTTTGAAGAAACAGACCTGAGTATGTTCTATGTTCATTCTCACATTCCCAAAAGTGCCACAAATGAGGCAGGGGACACCTATGCTATACCATATGTATTATAATAGAGGTGGGATTTTTTTTTGCTTGTAAACAACATATTTTAGCTGCCACATATATATGTACATGTATATATGTTACCACGCTTCAGTATTATATATAATATATAGAATATTACATTTTTCTGTAAAATAAAATTTTATCATTTCTGACATTCTCTTAAGACTCAGTGGCTAACAGATCCCAGCCCAAAAAGTAGGTCCTATTCATGATGCTCAGTGAAACACAGTGGTCGATCAATTTAAAGCTCTATTGACCACTGGAAAACCAGAATAAGTCTCATGAAAGATATTTAGGAAAAACAAAGACCCAGTTCTACTGAAACAAAGAAAGCCAGAGTTCAGAGTTGTCTCAGGCGTCATCGAGTTTGACCTCCTCATTGTAAAGCAGGAAACTCAGCCCCAGATGGGCTAAGTTATACCCCCAATCATATTGTTAGATAAAGACAGAGCCAAATCTAGAACTTAGGTTTTGGTATGTACCATTCAGACATGCATGCTAAGGATTGTCTCTTAGGTACCAAACTGTAGACAATATGAGAATCTCTATCAAAGACTCAGCATGCTTTCTAACATTAAAGTTGATGTCCAGAGGATATGAAAGATGTATTTGAGTGGTAAATCTAAAGTGACACACAGACACTAGAAGACTTTTTTTTTTTTTTTTAGACAGGGTCTCACTCTGTTTGTTGCCCAGGCTAGAGTGCAGTGGCACCATCATAGCTCACTGCAACCTCAAACTCCTGGGCTCAGGTGATGCTCCAATCTCAGCCTTCCAAGTAGCTGAGACTACAGGTATGTACCACCATGCCCGGCTAATTTTTGTATTTTTTTCTTTTTGTAGTGACAGGGGTCTTGATATTGCCCGGGCTGGTTTCAAACTCCTGGCCTCAAGCAATCCTCCTGCCTCAGCCTCCCAAAGTGCGGGGATTAGAGGCATGAGCCACCATGCCCAGTGCTACAAGATTTTTTGGAGGTAAAAGGAGTTAGGAGACTGAAAAGCACATAGAATTACTGATCTATGTGCATTCATTCATTCAAATCTTTATTGAGCATCTGTTACCTGTGAGGCGCTATGCTAGAAAAAGAGATACAACATTTATCCTCATGTGGTCTGTTATTTCAGTCAAGATTATACTAACCAGCTTATGAAACTACAAAGAAGGATGTGAGATTTGTTTTTCAATGAACCTATGAGACACAGATGACACCAACATTTACATTTCCCAACAAAGTCTACAAAATCAAAGGCCAGATTTAGTACTCTGCATAACACTATGGCATCCCTTTCACTCTCTTTCAGTTAATATCTTAACCTGAGTTGTTTTTGTGATTATATCATCAATTACGCATTACTGACTATTCCTTCATTGTGGTTCTAGAGCTTAATGAGACTCAGCTAATTTGACCTTTGGAACCATCAAACTGTGGAAAAGAAAGCACAGCAGAGAAAATTGACCTCTGGGTTATCTTTGTGTACTAAAGCCTTTTGAAAAGTCAGAGCATCAGGCTTTTGGCAGTGATTTCAAAAATTTAATTACCCAGAGATATTCACCAGCATCCTCAAAGACTGACAGCTCAAATTAGACAGCTGATTCTCTGTTACATCCACTTCCTATCATCAGTGGTGCTAAATGGTTAAGTAAAAGGTTTAATATTATTTGTCCTTTCTATCCTGATAAGATTGATGGTGCAATAAGAATCCTCAAGGGCGATATGAAGATTCATTTTCACTTCTCTGGAAAACTGTCACAAACAATTTCTATTTCAAAGTCAACATTCATAAAATCAGAGAATGTCAGGTCTGGAAATGACCTGTGATATCAGGTGATTCAGCTTCCTTAAATGACAGAAAAAGAAACTGAGGCCTATAGAAGATAAGTGATTCACCATTGGTCAGATAGCTAGTTGACAGCAAAGTAGACCTAGATTTCAAGTCTTCTGATGCCTGGTCTATTTAAAATTTCTACTATTTAATATTGTCTTGTCAGCTGCTAAAAGGTATTTTTTTAAGGGAAATATACTTGAGAAGGAACTTACCAGAAATTGCAGAAAATTATATGCTACATGATGTGCTCATATCCTATGAAAAACTATACCAAAATTCAATCAATTTTCAAAGTGAATATTGGAAGACTGGTATCATTCTTAGATTAGTAAAGCATCAGAAATAAGAAATGGGGGAATGTTTTCTAAGTCAGATACCACAATCTAGTGTTCTTTATAATAAGAGCCCATCTCATTGTCAGAAGATGTATATGCTGAAAACCAGCCAACACAGAGATTCTTAGCATGTCGATTTCTGTTAAAGCTAAGAAATAGCTAACCATTGCTCCCTCTGTATATAAATATGGGTACTGAAATAACAATCAATAATTCAAAGGAACAAATCAACCAACCAAAACTTGAATTGGAGCAAATCCTGGCACAAATAGGAGCTGGAGCAAGAATAAGGGCAAGATATGCTTTAACACATTGACTGCCACACTCGAAAAACATTTTTTCCCCTAGGGCCACAGTGTATTATTAAGAAAATAGAAAAAAAAACTTAAAAAACAAAACAATCCTTTCTAATTTAATGGAAAATTTGTTATTTATTGTTTTCTGTGAATGAGTTATATGCAACTTGAAAAATAGTTCACATGGCTCAAGTAAAGAGACGTGTGAGTTACATATGCTTCACAGGGCCCTGGGCTCAAAACTAGCATGTGTTAAATATAGCTAACATGGAAGTTAATGTATTAAATATGGAAAATATTTGGAATCTTAAAAACTGCCCAGAAAACAGTAAATAGAGACCATACAGTATGGGGGGGAGATAGTGTCAAGATTCAGATGCTATTGGAGTTAGGGAACACTGGTACTAAAAGTCAGAGCAAGATCCATGAGTTCAAAGCAGAATGTAGACCAACAGGATACAGAAGGACAGAAATACCAAAAGGTAAGTCTAAACAGATGGTCACAATTCCATGCAGAGAATCAAATATTCATTCTAGTAGAGCTATAGGAACAGTAGACAATAAGAAGACAGGGGAGCCGGAACCCAAACCAGCAATTTTGTCTGCAGACGTAGCAAAAGTAATAAGAAATGTTGACTGAAGCAACTGTTAACTTCATCCAGGGAGGTTTTATATCACATTTTGCTAAGCAGGAAACACCAGAAAATTGTGAGTAACTCAGATGCAATAAATGGCTGTGGAAACATGCCTGGGATTGAGAGTGGAGAAAAAGGTAGATCAAGGTAATCAGGCAACATATATAGCAATGTATATACAACATCCAAAATAACCAGCAGGAAAAGATAGACACTCCTTTGGACATGAAGTTGCTTCTAGAGCACTGCACATAAAGAAAAGCTAAACAGTTAGCAGGTTTTCTAGAACCCCAGTTTTCACTCTTCTGTGAAGTGCTTCAGAGATATTTCGAAAGGGAACTTGATAAAATGCATCATTGCTGACCAAGTCAGCAGGTTTACTACTGAGTTTCATTAGTGAATTCCTCCCAATATTTAGCAACCACGGCATCTTTGAAGGAGGAAAGGACCAACTTGTCTAAAAATCAAATCCCTCCTAAGGGACAGCCGGCAGAAATATAAGGTCAAACACTTTAGCTGGTATTACAGAAAAGTAGCAGAAAACCGACCTTCAGCTAGAACTAATATATGTAGAACAGGTTATGACCTCAATTGGTTTCTCCAATTTCTGTACCAATGGGAGACAGCAAATAGCATTTACTTTCTTCATGAGTGAATGGAATGCTAACAGATTTCATAACCAATATTTGGGCTGTTCTAGTCACGACATCCCAAGAAAGATATAACAGAGCTGGAAAAGATCCAGGGAAAAACAACGAAGATGATCAAGGGGAAAGCTTATCTTTCAGTCAAGGACAGACTGAAAGACTAAAAAGGATTAGAGTTTCTCAGACTGGGAAGATGAAAATGAAAAAGCATTAGTGGGGGGATATGAGATTAAAGTGAACTCTGGGTAAATATAAATGTGTTTACTGAATTCCAAAGCATTTAATTGGGGTCATTCTTTGAGGTTAAAGGATGCAGATTAAAGAGAAATTAAAACATTCCTTTATTTATATAGAAGTCAGTACATTTATGGAACATATTCTTAAGACAAGGCTGAGATGGGGAATGGGAAAGGTTTAAGACAACATTGGATAAACTCACTGTCAGTTGATTTACAATGTATTATTAAGAAATGATCATGATGGATCCTAATTTTTTAGGTGAAACTTACTAGGTTAACTGACAAAACAACTATTGGTATCTTCATTTGGGACAGAGTTCTGTGCTGGTTGCCCTGTGTTCTGACCCAGTGTGATATTCCTTATGCTCTTATTATGACATCTATGCTGGAACATCCTGCATGCAAGTTTGGGATTCCTAAATTCTTTTGACGGTCCAGAACACAGAAGAATAATTTTCAAACTCATTAAGAAAGCAAGAGAGTCCCAGCTCTTGGCTCTGTTTGGTTTACCCATATGGGAGTATGTAACACAAAAAGGTGAAAGAAATCCTAACAGAATGCAGCAGCTGGTTAAAGGCTATTATATTGAAATTTTCATGAGTTTGACAGTAGGCCAAAAAACTACAAAATGGCAGAGAGTAGAAAAGGCAGTTGTAATAGGTTGAACATTGTTGGTGATTATTTTTTCAGTGGCAATGAAAGCTGTAATCAAATAACCTGAAAGAGATGCCGGCAGAATAAGAGAGCCCCAAGGGAGAGGGAATATGAAAACTGTAACAATGATGTATGCTCTGGACTAATAAACTAGACAAACATGTAGTTCAAAGTATCAAAATCAAGGTTCTTAGCATCCTATGAAAAGCTGGTGTCAGGATGCAGGCATGAACACTGCCTGATTTGCAATCTAGAGCAAAAGATGTTGTTGATGACTTAAAACCTCAAAGATGAGTGCACAATTCAACAACCAACTAGGAACTGTGCTATTGGTATAGAAACCTCTTGTTATTTGGATGATCACTTTATCCCAGCATTGAAAAGGAAAAATTATAAAGCATTTAAAAAATAGCCAGAGAAGACATGTGGTTTCACAGCTGGGCATATATGGTAAAAACTCTTGAATGAAAGTCAACACAAACAAGACAAGAAAGAGGAAAAATGGAGACTGGTCGAAACAACGTCATCATAAGCTTATTTTTATCATTATTTTTGGACCAATATAGCATCTCAGGTTATGAATGGCATTAGCTAGTGCACGAACTCCACTGATCTTTGTACATCAAATTAATTTGCTTTAAGTAGAATATTTTAGATAACAGTAATGGATAATAGTAAAACATAATGGCATTAATAATCTGCTTACTGACAATGTATATTTTATGAACATGTGTTCTCCCTATATTATAGACAATGTTTAACATTTTAGATTTATATTTCAGAAATTATATAATCCCTAATTTCAAATAGATTATAATTATAAAGAGAACTGTTCTCCATAAAACTTCAGAGATATCTTTGAGAAATTATGTAATTCCTCATTCTAAGGAACTTACCACTTCAGAGTCTTTTATGGTCTCCATACTCACCTTTCTACTAATGTTTCCCATCTATTGTTCTGTATCTATTATCGTTGGGCCAGAAAGAATAATAGTCCTAAATTATACACCACGATTTGAGCTCTTTAAAGAGGTGCCTAGAAAAATGGAGTGAATTGAGAGGGCATATCTAAAGCTAATTAAATAGTGGAAAATTGAAATTCCTATACATTTTTTTAAAAAATTATGTTATGTTAATAATTACAATAATGAATTTAAACAATAAAGATAACACATTCTTGAGCAAAAGCTGAGATCTTCGGTGTTTGAGTTTGGACAAGACCATTGAATGAGCCATACTCATTGATTCTTAGAGCTAAAAAGAACCTTAGATATCATCTAGTCCAACTCTGTTTCATAAATGATAAACCAAGGTTTTGATAGGTTAAGTGACTTGCCCAAGGCCACACAATCATTTAATGACAGAGTCAGGACTAGAATTCAAGTTTTTTTATTCACAGATCTGTGCCCTTACTAATATAACCACGATGATCTTCGAGTACATTAAGGAGCATTGGACAAATAGGATATGTAGCTACTCTCTAATTCCACTGAAGAGAAGCAAGAGATTAATTCACGGGGGGAGGAGGTGGGAATTACAGCTTTTCTGCAATTTGTCTCATTTTTATTTTTTGGACTGAATTCATTTCCATTTTCACAGCAACATCCATGATGTTCCATCTCTTGTAGCAGATATAGTATCATAGAGAAGAAGATGAATATTTAGAGAAAAACAGTGGGACTGAGGGATTCCAGGAATCCATGGGAGACACTTAACAGCCCCAAATAAGTAGTAATTTGGAGAATAATGGCTTAAGGATGTCTTGGATTCTTAAGTGGTCCTAAAACTTCATCTACAAAAGGAGGAAAAGAGTCTTTATTTCACCTCATAAAAGAATCGGATAAAAATGTGAGCTTTATAAGCGGGTTTAGAAAGTAGCAGATCTCAAATACCTTAGAAATGAAAATTTGTGATGACAAAGACACTAATGTAGAAAATCACTGTGAGATTTTGAACAAAATAGTTACATAAAACATACAGTGGATTTAAAGCAATAGTGCACGTCTAAATCAATATATTATTTAATAAAACACGTGATATAAATAGGTAATTAAAACATGTAATTTAGAGTGACTAAGTTAATGAACTAAATATAACAAAATAATAAAATTAAATTTAAAAATAAGAAAGTTAAAAAGCAGGATCAAAGCATGTTGAGGAAGAATTTTTAAAGTTAAGAGATATGTCATCTGGAAAAATTTAATAAGACAAAGGGTAAACCATTTCCTAAAGGATGTATCGCTTCTTAAAGAGCCAAATGACTCCCTATATCCCCATTCTTCTGAGCTAACAAAATAGAGGCAGGAAATCAAATTTCTTAGAACTGTAGTAATGAAGATCTAGGACTGCTGTTATTGCTTTAGAGCTGAATTAAGAAGAATTGATGGGCAATGGAAGAATAAAAATAGACTCAATAAAAGATGACAGGCTGAAAAAATGGGAAAACATTTAATATTTTTAAGTTACACTCATGGCAGGATCAAGTTCAAAGTATTCAGTTGGTATTAAAGACTATTTCACAAATCAGATTAATTTTAATTACTGTTTAGGTTGCTAATTCAAAGTTAAATTTAAATTTGACTCTATTGCACCATTGATGAAAGACTGTTAAGGTATAATAATCACTCAATATCCTCTCTCTTCTCTCTTCCATGTTGACCCAATGTATCATAATTTATATTTCTTGCAACATCCTTCAGAAGGTGCCTGAAAGCACCTATATTCCTTGGACTGGCAAAAATGGTCCAAGAAAACAGTACCATTCTATTATTGTTAGGTGAGAAATACTGAGTCCTATGTATCAAGAATGAACAACTCAGCTCCACAAACCTGGGACTGCTGCTTTCTGCCTTTTGGATATATGAAGTATTCATTCACCTAAAACAGTTTGTGTACATATAACTGCAGAAATCTTCCATCTTTGTCTGAAGAAGAAATGTGGGAAAAGCCCTAGATAAATGAAATTGTTCTTGCACATATTCACTCCCACTATCAATAATATTATCTGGAAATTTCTGTTCTACTGAGAAAAATCTGCCCCCCATCACAAAACACATCATATATGCTGCATGAAAATGAAATTTTCTTAAAAGCAGTTCCCTATTGCATCAGTAAATTTACGATGGTAATTTTAGCATGAGTTTACTATCCAAGATTCCTCAGGAAAGAAAGAAATAGGTATTGTAGGCCAGATTGATGTCACATTTTAAAAATAAATTCATTTGTGAATATACAGATTAGTCACAATAAATGCTCCTTTAAGAATGTGATTCTTCCAACTTACTTGATATAGTAGGGCACTTTGTTTGGCGAGATGGCTCTCTCCCAGGGACCCTGGACAGAAGCTAAAAAAGGGGGAAAAAAAAGAAAGAAAGAAAGGCAAGGAGGTCAAATTCACTGCAAACACGAAAGACAACATTAATCTCCAGAATTACAATTTTACACTGATATTGGTCTGTTTGCTCAGTTGCCCATGAAGACAGGACGGATTAACCTGCTGTTCTGAAATTTCTGTCCTAATCTAAGTGAAATTGAACTCATTCAGGCACAAAGATAAATGCAAAGGAAAAAAAAAAAACAACTTTCCACTGCTGAACCTATAGAACAGATAAGAAACAGAATGAGTAGACCAACGGGGTTTCTTGTATGTGTCTCCATTGGGTGCTTTTCTTATAACACTTCCTGTTGCTGCTTCTCAATATCTTTTAGTATTTGATTGACCGGGTTTTATTAGGTTAGCAGCTAGAACATCCCTCTGTGATATATTTACATTCTAAGTTATTGAAGCTAAAGTACAATGCTTATCAATTTGGTATGCTTGTTTTTCTCTTTCTTTGGTTTAAAAAGAATCCAAATTCATTTACTGATTATATGCTTAATTGGTGCCTCAAAATGTCAGCTGACCAGCTTGATTTTATTAGAAAAGATAATCAAAAGTCAGAGAATGGCACCTGATATTAGAGTATAATAAAACTTTTGTGATGAGTGATGAATCCTATAGGTGAAATTTAATTTCACATACTGAGAATTCATTTTATAATGACTTCGTTGTATATTAGTCAAATGAATCATCTTTACACTGTTTTTTTAATGTTTAATTTGCAGGGGTTTTTTTCTTTCCTAAAGCTGAACCTTTACAAATACCTTTTATACACTATTTGATCTGATTTTTTTTTTATTTCTTTAAGAAAAAATAATCCTGTTTAGGAGGCCCTATAACATTTGCTCAACAATAAAATCTTCCTCCTGAATATCATTTTAAGACACTGGAGTTTTAAGAAAGAGAATAGCATCAGAAATAGAAATATAAAAAACATTCTTATTAACATCTAGTTATTTTATGTACAATTTTTCCTGAATTTTCATCCTGTTAATAATTTGAAGCACAGCTGATGCTGACCATTATTTCCTCTTATGAAAAGCTCCCTTCTAAATTAGTCTCACAGTAAATTCACTCTGCAGTGTATTGAGATGTAAGAAAACGTCAAAGCTAATATATCCTTGACTACACTGTATAATATGAAAGAACAGCTTCTAATAAAAGTTAACTTCACCCACTGCCAGACAATTTAAGGGTAATGAAACTCCAGCTTCTTTGTTTTATATAGAGTAGCAGAGGGATTGAATCACCCAACCTTTAACCAGACACGCTGTGTTGTTCCTTGGAGATATGTCATTTAAACAATATAGGAAATGGATTTGTACTTAGCCACTAATTATGCGTTTTCATTTTGGCAGACAGGAATTTTTAATATTGAAAAAACAAGATATTTAGCTGCTGTTTTGAAGTAGTCCCTCGCCTTCAACTTCTCTCATCTTTTCTCTATTCCTTTCTTTCTCCTTCCCCCTGCCTTCCTTTCTTCCCCTTCCAACCTGCCTTTCTCAGTCTCTGCCTAACTCTCCTCTTGTCATTTTTTCTTCTCTAGGATACAGCTCTACTGTTCAGATTAGTTCACAGAGTAAATAAGATCTGATTTAAGAACATGGGCTGGACTCCCTGACCTATCTCTTTAGAGTCTGATGTTATGGAAATTTGAAAACCCTACCCCTCTCTAGCTAGAAACATGGTGAAAGGGCAGAAATTAGAGCTCGTGGCTCCTCCGTGCACCCTCTTCTTAAAATACCAGCATCATAAAATGAAGGAGAGAACTCCAGAGAGCATTTGGTCCAGCTCTCGCTGGCTGTAAATGCCAAGCCTGTGAATACCTAAACTGAGAAAAGAACGGCTATTCTTTCCTTAAAGGTCTCTATGGACGGAGGCCTCACAATTTATTTCATTATCTTTCTCCAGTTCTTTATCATTCTAATGGTCCAGACATTCTTTCTAATTCTGAGGATGCTGGATGTGTCTTCTGGTAGCACAAGAGTCAGTTTGGATTTCCTACACTATTCTATTCCTAGGCGCCTGAGAAGTGTGCTGGAGGAGAAGTCTGCTGGTTGCCTGGTCTGGCTCGGGGGCTTTCTTCCTGGAAAAAAACCAAAAAAACAAAAAAACAAAAAAAAACAACCTTCTAGCAGATAATCTAGCAAGAGACAGGAAAATCAGTGGTGTGAGGCTGAGCTAATAGCGAGACCCCCATAGAGTATCTATAGTTGACCTTGCATTGTTAAACATTAAAAGGAAAAAAAAATCCCAATTAAACACCAGAGGCATTATTAGAATATACTTGAATTAAATGGCTGCAACAATTTTATTTTTTTATATTTTTATTTATTTATTTTTGAGACAGAGTCTTGCTCTGTTGCCCAGGCTAGAGTGCCGTGGCATCAGCCTAGCTCACAGCAATATCAAACTCCTGGGCTCAAGCGATCCTTCTGCCTCAGCCTCCCGAGTAGCTGGGACTACAGGCATGCACCACCATTCTCATCTAATTTCATATATATATATATATATATATATATATATATATTTAGTTGTCCGGATCATTTCTTTCAATTTTTTTTTTATTAGTAGAGACGGGGTCTCGCTCTTGCTCAGGTCTCCAACTCCTGATCTTGAGCGATCCACCCACCGCGGCCTCCCAAAGTGCTAGGATTACAGGAATGAGCCACCGCGCCCGGCTGCTGCAAAGATTTTAAAAGAATTTTTAAAAAATTGTAAGTTCCACATCAATATGAAACGTTAAGCTTTTGTAACTGGAGTTCTTAATTGTTCATCTTTTTTTTTTTTAAATGCTTTTTGTCTTCATGTGTAGCTAGCAAATAGATCCAATGGTAAGATTCAGTGCAATTTTTTTTCCTGAAAGATGTTTTTTCCCCTTTGACTCACAGTTTATAAATTCACCTAAGCAACTGCTTTGCAGTCATCATTTGAAACCCTGAAATTTTATACTCAGAAATGTCCTTGATGCAATAAAAAAAGGAAAATAACAACAGTTTCCTCCCATTCCTTCCCTGCCCCATCATAACCATATACACACACACTGGAACTACTTACTTTAGAAATAGCACACAATTGGATGGTGGCTCTATGGGACTGAAATCAGTGCTCCTTCTTGAGAGATCGTTAAAAGATTGTTGGCAATTCCATTTGGGACTGCCAGGTAATTCTGGTCTTGCATCTATTCAAAAGTTGATCAAATATGTGGTAACTCTCATAAGTGTGCCACAGAATTATGTTTTTATTTCTTACAGTAGTACCCCTGCCAACAATAGCTGTTTCTTATCTCAGTGTACCAGTGGAAGCTTGTCATCCTTCACAAAGCTGGCCTACGTAATAGACACACACATCTTTTATGCCTGATGTGTCCATTTTTAGTAGCCCATCAAAAGCAGATTTATCAGCAAATAGTTTTTATATGACACCAGGCTGTCCTTTGGTATTTTCTTATACAGATGTTTCTATAACCACTACGTGTAATTCCAATGTAGTTTTGTCATTTAGATTCTCGAGTGTAAAAATCATGCATTATCATATGGTACCAGCACCATGGAGTATTGTCTACTGAATTTAAATAGCAAACTACACATGAATTTATTTATTCCAAAACCAATCTCTGAATTTCCCCTTGCGTTACAGTTGGAGTGTGTTATTAAGAGCCAGAAAGTGTAGCAATTCTACCTTTAAATGCTTTTCCTCTCTTGAGGTGATAGGATTCAATATTGTGCCCAAGGTGGTTTTGAAAATCACAAACACAGGCCACACTATTTAGGGGAAGTTCTTATTTCAACCATTTTTTAATGCATGATGAACACAATGTGCCAAGCGATGCACCCTGGTGTTAAGCCATATTTTAATCGACACAGGGGCCTAACCAGAAAATGAAAAAGAATGCTAATGTTATTTAAGCCATGCCAAAAGAGCACTCTCTGGAATTCAGACCCAAAGACATTCATTAATCTTTCTGCTTTTCTTATATTTGGTGGATTTGGAGTTTGATAACATAGTTGGGTCAAAAAAAGTTGAGGCAGTTTAGAAAAACAAATAATATAATGTTCATGGGAGACAAAATAGAAAACTTACCTCTGGGTTAAGAAAAAAGGCATCAGGGAAGGTCTACTAGCTACTGACACTTGGTTCCTCAGAAGTATGTGAATTCTAGCAATGGTTTTATGGACATACTTTATATTGGCGCAGTGAGCAACATTTCTTAACCTTTTTCTACACCCTTCCCAAGTAATCTTTTTAGACATTTTTTGTAATCGTCCTGCCCTCCATGAAATTTTAATATCACAATTATACTATATGTCTGTTTACGGATTATATGTATCTGTTTTACACATGAAAAGAGTAAAACTTTTTTGTTTTCCAGGAACCAGTTCTCACCTCCTCAAGGGCAATATCACCCCCATTGAGAATGCTTGATCTAGAGAAAGTTGGCGGGGCGAGGGACAAAAGAACAAGGAGTTATTGAGAACTACTTATGTGCCTGAAACATGCCCTCAACTAGCTCACGTGATACCCCTAATGATCTGTGAAGTAGGTATTTTCATTTTGCAGAAGATGAAACCACTAAGATCACATGAGATCAAGTGAGCTAGTAAGATCCTAAATCAGTAAGTAATAGATCCTAATTTTGATTTATTACTCAAAATGAAATCAGATAGACGATTCAGGAAATAAAGGAGAAAACAAACATATTTCATGTGTACTATGTGCCCTGCACTGTGTGTTATGTAACATAATCCTCCCAAGCATCCTATGAGGTCATGCCATTATATGATTACAGATAAAGAAACCGAGGCTCAGAAGTAAACTAACTCAGGTCATGCAGCTAGTAAAGAGTGCATCTGGGATTACAACCAGGTCTGTCTAGTCTTTGAACTTCACTCTCCTTTTTTTTCATGAATGGTACATCAGAGACATTAAATATTTGCGAAAAAGTAGAGTAAATAAATACATCTTAAAAGGGATTTTAACGTCATCTAGTCCAAGTTCTCTGCACTATATCTGATATCTACATTTACCCTCTACATCATTTCCACCAAATGATTTTCCAGGAGCTGCTTGAACAACTTTATTGCCACCACATTGTGGAGGAGCTCTTGTGAATTTTCCATAGCTTTAATGATGTTTAGAAACAGCTTCCTTTTATTCTGGTCAAAATCTGCCTCTGTAATCTTCACCATCACTCCTGTTTTAAATGTCCAAAATAAATCATCTGATCAGTTTTAGAGAAGCTAATTTCAAAAGAGCTGAGACTTACTTTCACCTGATAAAGACAAAAACAGAGCCCCCAATTCTTAAAGAAACAGAACAATACCTAATATCGCTTCATTCATTATGCAACAATTTTTTACAGAGTACCTCCTATGCACTAGACACTGTACAAAGCACTGGTGCTATTGCAGCAAATACGACAGACAAAATTCTTGCTACCTTGCTCTTAATTTTAGTCTCTGACGATATCTTTCAATGAGCACATCCACTATTACAGCATTAAAATGAATAAACTAGTATTTACAGAACAAACATTATATGCTCAACTCCACACTAGGTTTTTGCAGGCAGGAAGGGTGGGGTGAATTTGGGTGGGGAAAGAGGTCCTAACATGTCCCATGCCCTTAAAAACTGTATTACTTAAATGGGATCAGGTTTTAGAAGGACATATATTATAATGGTACTGTATCAATCAGGGTCCTGGCAGGAAACAGATGGCACATTCAAATTGGGTAAGTTGGGGAGACTTTAGTAAAAAGGCTGTTAATAATGGTGTGTGCAGGATATAGGGAAATCACAAGGGATAATATTAATATTAATATTATTAAAAGGGAGCCATTGAGCACGCACGCTGGGTAAAGAGGGGCATGTGACAGGATCTTTGGTGGAGGGAGGCGAGGGAATAAACATTTCAACCTCATTCTCCATTTCTTACCATCTCCTACCACAGTGCTCCACTGGCTGAACCCAACCTGAAGCTAAGAGGGTTGGGGTTCCTTTTGTGCAGCCCCCACAGGTCAACCTCATGAGGCCCAGAGCAAGGCAGGGGAATGTGGAGAGTGGTTGTGAAGGAGCAAAGTGTAGACACTTCCTCATGCTGCTGCTATGACAATAGCCTCATATCTTTCTGCAGATTCTCCCTAGATTCTTGGCTAATCCAATATAACACTAAATGATTGATTTCTCCAAAGTACTGTCTGGAACACATTGCTCTTACTCAAAAACCTTCCGTAGTTCCCCTGTGTATAAACTAATTTTAAAATTCTTTCCCCTGGTAGCCAAGGCCCTTCGCGTCCTGACTTCCCCTCACCTTTGTCTCCCAGTCCTTCCCTATATGACCGCCCCCCATTGCTTCTCCTTGTCCTTGCTTTCCAACTCCATACTCAGTGACAGAGATGGCTGACTGTATTATACCTAGTCTCCTCTTTTTCAGTAACAGAATTTCTAAGTGTTGGTTGCAGCGATATTCCTAAGGCCTATGCATGCCTGCTGAGGATATTTGAGTGGGACTTCTAGGAAAGTTCTTTGAAGATGGCTAATTCAATGGAGAGGCAGCTTTTGCCTTTTTCCCATTCTCCTTCTTCCTACCTAGAACATGGATATGATGGTGGGCAGATCCGGAGTCACCAGGACAATGGAAGGCATCTAGGTTGCAATTCCCCAGAAGTAGATGCTGAGACAAGGATGCGAGTGCAAGTAGTTTGGGTGGTGATTCAAGGAGGAGCTGGGAAGCGAGAAAGGAATAGAAGGAAGTTGATAAAAGATGCATTACTGCTTTGGTCACCTGAGGCTCAGGGCAGCCAGAAGCTTCAGCGTAGAACACACTTCAGAGGTACCCCACCTGAGGGGTGAGTGAACTGGGTTATTTATCTACTATTGCTTGAGGGCTGCTCCTGGAGTTTGAGAGGGTGGTCATTAACTCCCTAGCACATCTGGCCTTCCCCTTGTGCTGGTGAGCAGGCTCTAATGGCCAGAGGAGGCCTTAAAGGCAAAGTTGTAAGTCTTTGTGGTTGGAAGTCTAGGTTTCGTGTGCCTGGGTGTGGTGAATACCGGGGGCATGTGGGGAGGGCCGTGACAACTTATGCTACAGAAGCCATGCGCTAACAGTGGCTGAAAAGAAAGATACGAGAAGTTTGATTTCCTGGTGAATATGAGTCACCATTCCAGCTTATCTCTGAATTTCTATACAAGAAACTTAAAAAACCCTCCTTTGTTTAAGCCACTGTTGATTTTTTTTGTTACACGCAGCCAAACCTGCTTCTAACTGAACCACCCTCACTCCACCCCCACCTACTCAAACCATCTATGGCTGCTCACAGCATCCCTGGCTCACCTTGGATACCACCCCTTACATCATGCCTTCCTTCTTCTTTATTCTTTAATTTTTAATAATATTTCTTTTTTCCTCTTGACTACAAAAAGCAATATCATGATTGTAGAAAAACACACAGAAGAAAATTCGAAACTCTCAGTATTCCCACCACTCAGGTATAACTTGCTAACATTTTCATATATGTCATTTCACATATATACTTATTTTGTGAGATTCAAATCATATTACAGACATAAATTTTTACACTGTCTTTTTCACTTAAAATATATTGGGAGAAAATATAATATGAACACATTTTCCACTTTATATATTTTTTTATAATTGATTTTTGTTGTTTTTCAAAAATTTACATATAGTAAAATTACTTTTTTGTGTATACAGTTCTATGAGCTTTAACGTATGCATAGATTTCATGTGACAAGCATCACAATCAGGAGACAGGATGGTTCCCTCACCTCCAAAATTTCCTCATCCTATCGTTTTGTAGTCAACTCCTTCTCCACCCTTAACACCTGGCACCTGCTGATCTGTTCTCTATTCCTACAGTTTTGTCTTTTCCAGAATGTCATGTAAATATAGTATGTAACCTTTTGAGATTGGTTTATTTCACTCAGCATAATGCACTTGAGATTCATCCATATTGCTGTGTGTACCAACAATTTGTTTCTGTTAATTGCTAAGTTGTATTCCATTGTATGGATGTACCACAGAGTATTTATCCATCAACTGGTCGAGGACATTTAGGCTGCTTTCAGCATTTAGCAATCATGAATAAAGCTGGTATTAACACTCTTCTATAGGTTTTTGTGTCAGTGTAAGTTTTCATTTCTCTAAAGCAAATGCTTCATAGTGGGCTTACTGGCTTACAACAGATTTTTAATGGCTGAACAACATTCCATTGACGGATGTACCATGATTTACTGAAGAAATTCCCTCTGGGAAGATTTACATTGTTTCTAATTTTTCACTGTTATAAGTAAGGACACAATGAACATCTTTGTAGATAAATATTTACATAAAATTAACATTTTTGTTAATTTTCTTAAGCAACATTCCTAGAAGTATATGTACTTGATTAAAGGCTATGAACATTTTAAAGGCATTTTATATAAATTACACTCCTGCTAGCAGAAGTCTTTCTTTATTGATCCAGGTGAAAAGAGAAAAATCCATTTTCTGTAGGTCAAAGGGATTTGGTTGGCATAATTCTCAAGGCACATTAGACATACTGCTTGCTATAGTGTATTATTTGAGAACATGTCTCTCGCGCCCTCCTCTTCCCCTGATAGACTGTAAACTCTTTGAGTTTAGAAAGGCTCTCAGCTCATTGGCTTTCTATTTCAAAGCCCAACCCAACATTTTGAGAGTTACTTCAATAAAGTGAAAATTGTCCAAAGCACAGATTCAGAAGAACTGGATCTGAGTCTGATTGCACTTTCACTTCATGATCATAAACTCGTCCTTTGTTCTACCTGAACTTTTTTTTCCTTTCGTGAAAAATGGGAATGATGATGTCTCTCTTATCAAAACGTTATCAGGATAAAATAAGACAATCGATAAGAAATTGCTTTTGCAAAATGTTAATCACCATACAATTAATATTGGTAATCACAAATCTATGATATGTTGTTTGAATTATGGCAATCATAGAATCAATACTTTCTGCTTCAACTGGGCAGCATTTGTCTTTAGCCCTTGAATCTACTCCTAACTACTATTGATGTGCCACATGCAGTATAAAGTGTGGCAAAGAGAATTGCCTTTGAAGACTATCTAACTGCCTAGGCTATGGTACTTCTTCCTACATCTTTATCTTCCTAGACCAATGACATCTCCCCAGCAGATCTTTCATTCTTAGCTAGACCATTTGTCTGTCATTCATCAGCATGAATGATAAACAGGTTAGTTTATATTTTATACAGTGAAAATTGAAAGTCTCAGATTATTTTAAAATTAGAAGATCACCATGATGAAAAGATAAGAAGACTGTTCTGGTGGTACCATACACAATGTATTAGAGGCAGGAGAGTAGAGTTTGAGAGGTTGTGAATTTCGTGAATTTGGTGCCCAGGGGAAGTGAGAAGTCATACATGGCTTAGTTAGTAGGCAATTGGGCGTTTCATATGCAGAAAAAATAAGCTCAGATGTGAATTTCATATAAATAATATATTTAGGCTATAATATTTGGAAGGTGGGCCTTTTTACTGAAACTCAAATGAAAGGACAAGACCACAAGTACTCAAATGATAGCTACAGCTATGAAGATGGCTGGACTCTTTAAGGAAGGGAGGTCAGAAAGAGAGAACTGTATGTATTATACTACATTTTCATACAATGGAATATTATTGAGCATTAAAAAAGAAGGAAATCCTATCATTTGTGACAACATGGATGGACCCTGAAGACATGCTAAGTGAAATAAGTCAGTCACAGGAAGAAAAATACTGTATGATTCCACTTATGTGAGGTGTGTAAAATAGTCAACCTTATAGAAGCAGAAAATAGAAAGGTGGTTGCCCTTGGCCGGGCGCGGTGGCTCACGCCTGTAATCCTAGCACTCTGGGAGGCCGAGGCGGGCGGATTGTTTGAGCTCAGGAGTTCGAGACCAGCCTGAGCAAGAGCGAGATCCCGTCTCTACTAAAAATACAAAGAAATTAATTGGACAACTAAGAATATATAGAAAAAATTAGTCGGGCAC
>CAUYSK010047441.1:0-46108 GCA_963575035.1 Avahi laniger | reverse complement strand
GGAGCAGATGTCTTTATCATAGAATGTTTTTTGCTCTTTTGGGTAGATGCCTAATAGCGCTATTGCTGGATCGAATGATATTTCTATTTTTAGCTCTTTGAGGTATCTCCAAATTCTTTTCCACAGAGGTCGCACTAATTTGCATTCCCACCAGCAGTGTAAGAGTGTTCCTGTCTCTCCACATCCTCGCCAGCATTTGTTGTTTTGGAATTTTTTGATAGAGGCCAATCTTGCTGGGGTTAGATGATATCTCATTGTGGTTTTGATTTGCATTTCTCTAATGATTAGAGATGTTGAAGATGTGTTATTGTTTCGTGATTAGCTGTCTTCCCCTACCCTTTTGCTGCCCATGCCCAACTAAGACAAAGTGTTCCCCAACTTTATTCCAGAAATCTTTTGTATGCAAATTTAGGAGAAAGGTGGGGATATGCAGGATTTCAGAAGCATGAGGAGAGAGAAGTAAGATGAATCTGGGAAGATTAATATTATCTACAAAAGAGTGAAAAGGAAAAGAAAAAAATGCCCACAGACTGGGACTGAGAGAAGAGGGTTGGAAATTTCAGAGCTTAAAGGACTTTAAGGCATAGGGTAAGAAAGAATTAGAAATAGGAGAGAAAGTTTTCTAGAACTATAGGTGTAGGACTTCAGTGTTCTTTGAGATGTAAATAAAAGTTAGGATTTCTTTTTAGTTCACTATATGGTGGACAAAGTCTGTTTCATATAGAAATTGAGCCACATGGGTTTCAGCATTTATTAAACTTGCACACAATAGACCAGTACATTGTTAGAATTCTGTAGAAAATACCTACATACGTTCCTCCACATGTAATGTGTTCCTCCCCATGTAATGTGTTCATTATGTCTCGCATTTATATTCAGTACAAACAGAAGATTACACAAAGAAAACCTCTCCTTCTTGTTAGTGAAGAGAAGATAAAATCATGAAATAGAAAAGATGTTCACTAATCACAGTAAAACATTATTAAAGTTCTGTAACGGTTGTGTCTATGTGTGTCCATTAATTAACAAAATGTTAACAAAATTAAAAAGAATAAATGATAATATCTAAATGTTAGTAGATGTCATAATGATTTTGCTGATTATTTCCTACTCACATTTCAAAAATAAAGCACCACATTTTTTCTACTAACATCTAAGTAAAAGAAAACACCCAACTCCATCATGTTACTTAGAAATAACAAACAGTATAAAATCTTATATTAAAAATAACACACAGTTAACAATCAGCTTTCAAACTTTTGAAAAGGAATTGAATAGAAAATAGACATTTGGGCTAGCACATGTTACCACTGTAGAATCTTTTTCAAACTTCTTTTTGCTTTTGGATTGATTATTTAAGTATACCTGTGACTGACAAGGCTTTCATCTCTGCACTCTAGCACAAACGTGCATTAAAAGTAAAAGTGAGCAAGCAAACAATGGTTATAATTTACTTTCAATCAAAGAGTTTGCCTGACTTAAACCATTCTAGGTTTTTTGGCACCTCAAATAAGATCTTCTAAAAGGAAGCTTCCCATGTCTAGACAGCAAAGCCTATGACAAACTATTGTAAATCTGATTAAGTGTTTAGATACAACTTTGCATGAAAAGCATTTCTCAGACAGGTAGAGGGAGCAAGATGGCTGACTAGACACAGGTAGTATGTGCCTCCTCCACAGAGAAGAGCAAGAATAGCAAGTAGATACTCTTGTTTTGTACAGATTGTCTAGAAAATGGTAGGATTCACTGGAGACGTGATGGGAAACACCGAAATAAGTGCGAAGGAGGTTTAAGGGAGCTTGACCTGCCAGGGACTGGCTGAAAGCTAGCAGAAGCTTCTGGACATGAGGAAACTGAGAGAGAAAAACCTCCAGGGCTCCACACTCTGAAATGGGCTTTTATAATCGTGGCTAAAGGAGAACACTTCAACATCCCCAGTAACCCAGAACATGAGTGTATTTGGAGATAGGGCCTTTAACAGGTAATTAAGTTAACATGAGGCCATTAGAGTGGGCCCTAATCCAAGATGATGGATGGCCTGATGAGATGAGGGGTTAGGACACAGACACACAGAGGGAAGACCACAGAGGACACAAGGTGAAGATGGTCATCTAAAAGCCAACAAGAAAGATTGACCCCAGAAGAAATCAACACTATGAATATTTTGATCTTGAATTTCTATTCTCCATATTGTGAGGAAATAAATTTCTGTTATTTAACCTAAATAAACAAACCAAAAAAGGTATCTCTCAAGTTCTCTAAGTGAACCTTACTAAACATATGATCTTAGGAGAGCTATTGACCTTTCGTATACCTCAATTTCTTCACCCTCTTAATGGGGAAACTAATTGTACCTATGTCATGGACTTGCTAAAAGAATTAAGTGACACATGCTTGTATATCACTGAAACATAACTGCCAGTATTTAGTAGCTTTATTATCAGCAATTATGTACAGCAATTAGTATCAAGATAATTACTGGGATTCCTAAAGATTTTGGAGTTATTTTATCCATTGATCATTTCTGTTCTTAAGAACTGTCTTCCCCACAAAGATTAATTTATGGCATTTATTTCTTTTTAGCATTTTAAATGAGTTTAAACAAATCTGTTTATGTATTCAATGATACTTCTCAAAAAATAGCTTATCTGTCCCTGAAAACACTATGGGTAGAATTTATGCATGTATCTTCCAAACCAAGACTTCTTGGCATAAATATTTTTAATATTGTTATTATTAGAAGGTAATTGTATACTTAAAATAGCATTAATAACAGGAATATAAAATCTGTAAAATGTGAAAGTCTTCCATATTCTCGCTCTGCAGAACCCCCCCTTTACAAGTTTCCCCCATCCTCTTTTTCTCTGATTTCCTCTCTGTTTATGACAGTCTTCACTCTTCTACCCAACCATGTCAAGCATTTTCACCTACACTATTTTTTTTTTTTTGCCTTCTGACTTCTGCACCTTTTGCTTATAGAATTATCTTCATTTTAAAAATGTATGCTCACTACTTTTTCTTAATTTCACTCTCCAGAAAACACACGCAAGAAAACACACAGCTACATATGTGCACACACACACACATATACAAACTGCCTATGAACCCCTTCAGATAACCACCCATGGTTAGAAACAAAACATGAATGGAAGGGATCTTAGTGAATGTCAACTCCCATTTTCTAATGTAGAAGGTGAAGAAATCAAAACTCCAGGATGGTTTTACAAGCCTTAGACACACCTGAGCCAGACAAAGGCCCATTTTGCTTCTTTAAGCCTGCTCTACATCTATTTCCAAAGTGGCATGTTCAATAACGTGATTGAATAAATATTGATTGAGCACCGCCTATGTGCTTGACACTATCCCAAGCATAGGAATAGAGCTATGAAAAAAACTGGCAAAATGTCCACCTTCACATTGTTCAGTGGGGGAGAACAGAGAAGCAAATGAATACTTAAGAGAATGCCAAGGAAAGACTACTTCTATGAGGAAAACTAAAACATGTAAAACGATACAGAGGGCCACTTTCGGAACTGCGGAGCAAGACCCATCTGTTGCCTATTATTAGGAGTAGAAGTCTGAGCATTTCTGCCCACTACATCTTTGTATCAGAGTCACCAAGGAAAACATAGTCAAGCACTGAATGGAACAATGTTGTACTCACATGGAGAAGAGACCGAGTAAGATCAGCTTCACTAGTAGGCATCAGTCCCCCATGGCCAGTGGGTCCCTCCCAGCAGCTGATGCCAGGCAGTTGGATAAGCACATCCCTCTTGTGCTGCAGCAGAAGGACCACCCCTCCCCAAAGGGGACAGATATAGTGATGAGGTTGGCCAGGTGCCATCTGATGTACACATTTGAGTAGGACAGAGGAGTACACACTGAGTCTGAAATAGGGAAAGATATTTCCATACAAGGCATAAGTCCAGGACAGGTTGTGAGGATTCTTTATCTCTCAGTAAGGAAGTGTTCCAGGCCAAGACACATTCACACAAAAAATTGTGTGAACGAGGCTGCCCTTCCAAATATGTACCTTACTCCATCTGCTCTGCACAGTTGTATTGGGCTCCCTGCTCTATAGGCATTTCCTCCTTGTGTCTTTATAACTAGATTATCTCATTATCAGACCACTGATATGGCCCAGTCTTGAATTCAAACCCCTGATTTTGCTCTTCAAGCCCATTGGCCTGCTTTACTTTCCTCATTAATATGTTCCCCAATCTTTAGTGGACTGGTCTTCAAATTAGAGGCACAAAAAGATCATCCAGGTGTTACAACGGTGGTATAGTTTGCCTGTATCCCACAAAATTAATATGTTAAAAACTTAGTCCCCAATGCAACAGTGTTGGGAGGTGGGGCCTAATGAGAGGTGTTTAGGTCATGAGGGCTCCACCCTTATGCATAGATTAATGCCACTATAAAAAGGGCTGGTCGGAGTATGTTCTCTCTCTTCTCCTCTTCTGCCATGTGAAGACATGTGATGCAGAGTTCAAGGTGCCATCTCGGAAGCAGAGAGACCAGGCCCTAACCTACTGGCACCTTCATTTTGGAATTCCTAGCCTCCAGAACTTGAGGAAATACGTTTCTGTTCTTAATAAATTACCCAGTCAGTGGTATTCTGTGATAGTAACACAAAGCTTTAAAGCAATTCATTTCCTTAACTGTTCTTTCCAAAACTGCTTTATTGAGTACCTGTATATTTTTACCTTCTTTGCACAGTGCTCATCTCTTGCTGTACTAAAAAGGCAAAATCAACCAGTTCAAATTTCAGTATATGATGCCCAGGTTGTAAAGATTTCCAGGGATAATGTGGGAATGCATAGATTCAGTGAGATGATAAGGCATTTCATTTTATCCTGGCTACACACTCATGGTGGAGCTCAGTGTCTATTTATATGTCTCTGTCTGTCTATCTATCAATCTATCTATCTTTCTATCATCTATCATCTGCCATCTTCTCTTCCATGCAGTATTAACCACTTATTAAGCACCTACTATGTGCTTGCTATTCAGAGAATACATCTGTGAGCAACAAACAAAAATTCCTGCCCATTCAGAGCTTACATTCTAGTGGTAAACTAATTTCCCTCCTTTCCTTTTTAAATTTAGCTTAAATAACAATTAATAAGTGTGAAGTTGTCTCAGGGATGCACACTATCATTTTTTTTAAATTAAAAACTGAAATCAGAATTTTTTCCGATTGAAGGTACATTTGATGTGAAGTCCTGCCTTGACAACAAGGCTTAGCTTTGCCAATTAGCTTATTCCGTGGACATTTTCCATAAGTTAAATGAACTAAATCTGAAGCTGTAAACTTTTGACAAAAATCTATATTTAAAATACATGCATAATATACCTCACTGCTGGAAAATGCATAACTTGCCACTCTTTGAACAAATGGTATTTAAAATGTAGATATCAATTTAAAAATGTGTGAAGATACATGCAATTTTTCAAAATTCTTTTGGAAAATATGTAATCAAACATTTTGAATATCACTGTGCTGGGATTCTTCTACTCTAAAACCGATTGGTTGGGGAAAACTCAAGACTCCCTTGAATTTACTTTCTTATTTACCAGAAGATCAGCACACACTCTATAATGATCTTTCCTGAAAGAATGAATAAAGGAAAGGAAGGTGGTTACAAGTTTTGGTTTGAAAATGGCAGTTCTTTAAATATTTGTTGCCCTTCCTTCATAATTTATAATGTTCTTCCTCATGCAAAGTGGAGTTTCTCAACCTCAGTGATATTGATGTTTTACTGGATAATTGTTCATTGGGACGGGGGCTTTCCTATGCATTGTAGCATATTTGGCAACATCCCTGGCCTCTCCCTACTCGCTGGCAATAACACCCCTTCTCCCCCAGTTGTGACAATCAAAAATGTCTCCAGATATTGCCAAATGTCCCCTAGGGGGGCAAAATCATGCCTGGTTGGGAACCACTGTGCTATTGTAACCAGATGTATTGACGTTCTTTCTGATACAGTAACCAGGAGTCCCCTTGGACTTGCTTATCCCTGAAACTAAAGTCTCAGCAAACTTCTCAGCTTACATCCAGTCAGGGAAAAACAAAAGGAACCTTTTCAAGATTTATTCTCCTGGGGTTAGTGGCAGAGTGCTTCCATGCTGAGAGGCCTCTATTTCATGGAAACTGTTCCTCTGGGAAATTTTCTCACATTCTATAACTGGTTACTTCATTTATTTTTTTCAGAGCTATGTAATCCTATTCAGCATGCAGGTGGCAAACAGAGCAATTGATTGAAAATTAAACTAAACATTAAATGTGTACAAGCAAGGTAAAAATAATGACTTAATTATTCCTGTCATATACACAGACAACTATAGGTTGATTTAACTATAAAATATATTTTTTACAAGGGAAAATGCTATGATTTTTCAGTGAAACTGCTTTATGTGGAAGAGATTCACATCAATGGGCTATTTAATGTGACTTGAGTTTAGGAAAAGCTCTAAGAAAGTATCCAAATCCAAAGGTAGGCACTAGACCATACAAGCAGGACCTGAAAAGAAAGAAGTGGCTCAAAAATAGTTTTATCAATTTTATAAAAAGTTTGAATTTGGAAAGGCCAATGGTTGGAAATGAAATAATTTCTTGAAAGACTCATTAATGATGGAGGGTAGATTGATGGTTTTGTCTTCCCCTCAAACCTAGTTAGAAATGCTGCAAGGAGACTCCATGGAGATCCAAAAGATGTGACTCCTCGTGGTCAGTGACATGGTGAACTGGTGTCTGATTAACTCCTGGACAAAAAGGCTACAGCAGTGGCTTCCTGAAATGTCTCATGGCAGCAGACAACAAGGCTGCATTTGGAAGCAACTACTCACTCCCCAAAGGCAAGTCAAAGGTATCCCACAGTGGGACTGTTGGCATTCCACAGGGGGAATGTTGGCTGAAGGCTCCTTCTCAGGAAAGCATCTTCCCAATGTTAAGTGACCTCATCAGAGGAGGGTAGAGGCACACAGTGAGGTGTAGAACTGAGGAGGAATGGCAAACAGCCAGCTGAAGGAGTGGTACTGCCAAGTAAGAGGAACATTGGGGACATATCCCAGGAGTAAAGTGGAGCACAGATGAAAGAATCACCTTTAAATATCTGCGACCTCCAGAGAAAACCAGCACCCCATTACATAGCCAGCCTAGAAAGACCTTTCCCATCAGCATCCTCTCCTCTCTCCTCTGTGTCAACCCTGGAGGAGCCACAGGCAGCCTGGAGAGTGAAGGAAGAGGAACAGCAGTCAAGACAGAAAAATAAAGAAGCCAACTGCATGTCCCCTTTCTGCTACAGAAGGCAGCTGGCAGAAGCCCTGAGCAGGTGGAGGAAGGACCCACTGGGAGAAACTTCTAACTTTGAATATCCTTCTGAATTTTGGATCAATACAACAGGGTAAATAAAGTAATTACTAAAAGGAGATGATTCTTATGCTTGATATTGACTGAAGAATAGTTTATTGATGTGGTTAAGGAGCTAAGCTATAAGACCTGCCCAAGACTTCTAGGTACAGAGGAAGAACTGGCTGCACGAATTTGAACAAGCAGTTGAGGGAGGGGGAAATAAAGTTGTGTACTGATTACACTGTACAAATCTTACTTGTTCAACATATCAGTTACATACAAGTAAACATTAGACAACTTATTCTGTGATAATCCAAGTGACAGTTTTATACAATAATACATTTCAGTTATATTTCGCTATAAATTACATATTGCCTGCTCCTTCATCATTCAGAAAAAAATGTTCTCAGTTCTCTTTCATCATAGCGTGGTAAATTCCTGCCATAGTACTCTACAGGATTTATCAGTTTCTAGTTTAAAAGAACAAAAAAGAAAAGCCCACATAGAAACAATTCAGAAATTCTTGCTTTTATTTATAAATCTTCCCTAAATAGTAAAAACAATTGATTATGGTAGACATTGATGACAGTGTTATAATTCAATCTCTGGGCTTTGATTATAGCATAAACCAACTGGATTTCTTCAACAGAAATATAGCACCCAAATCAATCTTGCCTTATTGGTGTCCTTTATACTGCATATGCAATTACACAGCTTAGAAAAAAATGTCAGGTTCCACCAGCATTAATTTTTCTACTGGATACTCAAGTGAGAAAATTCTCTAGAGAAGCAAAATAGGAGTGAATGCTTGGGTTGGGAGTAGATCTCAACCAAAGGGGCAGTAGGAGTGCCATTTCCTAAGGAGGTAGCTTATCTAGTACAGAAAGTTTTATTTGTTGAATATTAGTAAAGCTAAGTTCCAGGTTCTACAGTTAAGACTTGGAAAGTTGGGTGTGTATTTTATTTAGGACTTTCAACTGCAAAGCTTAGTTAAAGAAGAGGAGAGGAGAGAAGAGTGGAGAAGAGAGTAAAAATGGAGGGGAAGAGGGAGGGGCGAGGATGTGAGGAGAGTGGAGGGAGAAGGAGAGAGCGAGAGAAAATCTATTTTATATGTAACCAAAAAATTGTAAGGTAGTTGCTTCAAATATAGCTGGTACTATGGTAACACAAAACTGTCTCTGTTCATCTTATCTTTTCTTACTTCTGTGTTGACTTCAAGCTTATTCATATGTTTATGTTGACCTATGCAACTAAAGACTTACATTTTTTTTAGCTCCAAGTTCGGGGGAAAGAGGGTATTTCCTTCATGGTCTTCCTTCTGAGATGAGCTTTGAATAAATTGGCATGGGTTACATGCCCATTTTAAACACGTCATTGTGATCAAGTGTGTGGTACATGGTGATTTTCCAGGCCTGGATACCATGTTTACTGCTAGTTATGACGGCTGGATCCAGCCTCAGACAAACTATAGGGGCTGAAAGTTGTGTGAGTAAAGGGTCTTCAAGCAAAATCTGGGTTCCCTTATAAGATTAAAGGAATAAAGAAACTAGGTAGATAAAAAGAACAGATTTTACTTGAGATGATTTATGTACTCTTTTAAGATTTAATCTCTGCATCTGTAAAACAAGTGTTAATAATACAAACTGTATATATTTCCTGGGATCATTATTATAAAGCTTAAATGAGATCATAGATGTAGAAGTGCATCAAAAGAAGTGTTGAACTAACAAAAATTTTTTTGTACTATAATGAAATATTTTGCAGATCAAAAAATATCAGGAAAACTGTCTATATGTTGAGACTAATTATTTCTTCAGTGGACAGTTTTGCGAAATTTCTCACTATGCACATTGGCTATTATTGGTATTTTGTTTTCTGGGACAGAAAGACTGCCTTAAGATGATAATATATATTCAGTTTCTGTATTTCCTCAAATATATAGTAAGTCTATGGTATGAATAAGCAAGAATGAAATATTAGGATTAAATGAATTTCTGGGCAGTCACAAAGCAAATATCCTCTGGAGGGTGAAAAGGCTACTTCTTTTTCCTAAGATGACAGCTTGGTGCAATTAAAAATATATGAACTTGAGATTTGAGCAGACTTTCCTTTGAGGTTCTGCTTTATCATTACTTAGTTGTGAGATGTTGGACAGTTGACTTAACCTCTCAGACCCTGAGTTTCTCATCAGTAGAAACAGAGATGATAACTACCACGTGGGGTGTTAGTGAGTTCTAGAGATAAATAGTATGCCACAAGATTTTTCACATGCAGGCATACCTCAAATATATTGCGGGTTCAGTTTCAGACCACTGAAATAAAGTGAATATCACAATAAAGAGATGAATTTTTCAGTTTCATAGTACATATAAAAGTTATGTTTATATTATACTGTAGTCTGTTGCATACAACAGCAGTATGTCTCAAAGAGGCACATAGCTTAATTTAAAAATACTTCTTTGCTAAAAATTGCTAGCAGATGTCTGAGTCTTCAGCAATTTGTAATCTTTTTCATGGTGGAGGGTCTTGCCTCAGTGTTGATGGCTGCTGACTGAACAGGGTGGTGTTTGCTGAAGGTTGGGATGGCTGTGGCAGTTTCTTAAAATAAGACATCTTTCCATGAATGATATCTCTGTAGTGTGTGATGCTGTTTGACAGCATTTTACCCACAGTAGAACTTCTTTCAAAATTGAAATCCATCTTCTTCAACTCTACCACTGCTTTGTCAACCAAGTTTATGTAATATTCTAAATCCTTTGTTGTCATTTCAGCAATGTTCACAGCATCTTCACCAGGAACAGCTTCCATCTCAAGAAAGCCCTTTCTCTGCTCATCCATAAGAAACAACTCTTCATTCATTCAAGTTTGATCATGAGATGGCACGATTTCAGTCACATCTTCAGACTTCTCTTCTAATTCTAGTTATCCTGCAATTTCCACCACATCTGCATTTACTACCCCCACTGAAGCCTCAAGACTCTCAAAGGCATCCAAGGGTTGCAATCAACTTCTTCCAAATTCTTGTTAATGCTGATATTTTGACCTCCTCCCATGAATCATGAAGGTTCTTTATGGCATCTAGAATGGTGAATTCTTTTCAGAAGCTTTTCAATTTCCTTTTCCCAGATTCATCAGAGGAATCACTATCTATGGTATTTATAGCCTAACAAATGTATTTCTTAAATAATAAAACTTTAAAGTTGAAATTACTCTTTAATTCATGGGCTATAGAATGAATTTTGTGTTAGCAGGCATGAAAACAACATTAATCTTCTTGTACATCTCCATTGGGGCTCTTGGATCACTAAGTATATTGTCAATGAGCAATAGTATTTTGAAAGAAATCTTTTTTTCTGAGCAGTAGGTCTCAACAGTGGGTTTAAAATATTCAGCAAACTATGCTATAAACAGGTGTGCTATCATCCAAGCTTTATTGTTCCATTTGTAGAGCACAGGAAAGTTAGCATAATTCTTAAAGGCTTTAGGATTTTTAGACTGGTAAATGAGCATTGTTTTCAACTTAAAGTTGAAAACCAGCTGCATTAGCAGCTAACAAGAGAATCAGCCTATCCTTTGAAGCTTTGAAGCCAGGCATTGACTTCTCCTCTCTGGCTATGAAAATCCTAGATGGCATCTCTACCACTAGAAGGCTATTTTGTCTACATTAAAAATCTGTTGTTTAGTGTAGCCACTTTCATCAACCATCTTTGCTGTATCTTCTTTCTGGATAACTTGCTGCAGCTTATTCTACATCAGCATTTACTCCTTGACTTTGCACTTTTATGTTATGGAGATGGCTTCTTCCCTTACACCTCATGAACCAATGTCTGCTAGGTCCTTTCAAACTTTTCTTCTACAGCTTCGTCATCTCTCTCAATCTTCATAGAATCAAAGAGAGTTAGAGCCTTGCTCTGGATTAGGCTTTGACTTAACAGAAAGTTGTGGCTGGTTTGATCTTCTATCCAGACCACGGAAACTTTCTCCATGTCAGAACAAGCTGTTTCGATTGCTTATCATTCATTCATGCATTCACTTTAGTAGCACTTTTAATTTCCTTCAAGAACTTTTTCTTTTTATTCATAACTCGGCTAACTGTTTGTCACATGGAGCCTAGTTTTAGCCTACCTTGAGTTTTGACATGCCTTTCTCACTAAGCTTAATCATTTTAAGTTTTTGATTTAAAGTGAGAGATATGTGACTTTTTCTCTCACTTGAACACTTAAAAGCCATTGAAGGGTTATTAATTGGCCTACTTTCAATATTGTCATGTCTCAGCCAATAGGGAGGCCTGAGGGGGGAGGGGAAGAGAAAGAGAGAGAAGTTAATGGTCAGTCAATGGAGCAGTCAGAATACACAATATTGATTAAGTTTATAGTCTTATAAGGCTACAGTTCATGGCATCCCCAAAACACTTACCATAGCAACATCAAAGATCACTGATCACTGTAACAGATATAACAATAATGAAAAAGTTTTAAGTCTTGCAAGAATTACCAAAAGGTGACCCAGGGACACAAAGTGAGCACATGTTAGAAAAATGGCACCTATGGACTTGCTTAATGCAGGATTGCCACAAATATCTAATTTGTAAAAAACACAGTATCTGTAAAGCACAGAAAAGTGAAGCACAATAAAGCAAGATGTGTCTGTGGTAGGTAAGCAACACATGGTGATTTTATTCATTTTTATTTATTATGCAGTTTTCACTACACTCTCCTAGGAGTTCTAGATAATGAGATGATTTCAAAGGATAAGGTAATGATGGGAGACTTGAGTGGAAATGAACAGTGTTTGCTACATGACCTTTGCTGTATTGTAGGAAACCAAGGGTATGAGTCAGAGTTAGGTCAGAAGAGCAGAGCCACTGTAAATGATAAGAATAAGGACTTTTTTTAAAATAGGGATATGGGCATGGTGGCTCACACCTGTAATCCTAGCATTTTGGGAGGCTGAGTTGTGAGGATCACCTGAGGCCAGGAGTTCGAAACCAGCCTGAGCAAGAGCAAGACCCTGTCTCTACAAAAAATAGAAAAATTAATGGGGCATGGCGGCACATGCCTGTAGTCCCAGCTACTCATGAGGGTGAGGCAGGAGGATCGCTTGAGCCCAGGAGTTTGAGGTTGCAGTGAACTATGATGATGCCACTGCACTGTAGTCCAGGCGACAGAGTGAGACCCTGTCTTGAAAAAATAAAAAATAAATAAATTTTAAAAATAGGGATTAGACTGTTTGCAACTCTGGGTGCTGGTGGAGACAGGCATAGAGAAGAGCAGGGTGTGGGTGACAGCAAAGACAAACAAATCTGTGTCTGTCTTTTACTGCCCGCAACAGCTGCCAGGGTAACCTGCTCAGGTGTTCACCACAAAGTTGTACACACACTGGTCAAGAGCTAGGACAAGCTGAAGGAGGAGATCTGGTGGGAGCTGGAGAACCATGGATCTGCTTGATGTCCCACAGCAACAAGGGGAGCTACCAGTTCAGTGACAGCAGCTGCCGTAATGCCTGCAGCCTGCGCTGACTTTCAAGACAAAAAACAATAGCTGCTGCTTCCCTTCTACTTTTCAAATCTTATGTTAATTCCTCATGTCCCAGCCTGACTCTGAGCTATACAGGAAGGGATATCTGGGAATGATAGTTCCAGACTGGTTATGATGATAGGATACAAAGCCACAGCACCAAGTAACCACTGAGAACCCGATTATTATACTACTAATAAAGAGCTAGAGAAGTAGCTATTTGTGGTTCATATTAATGAGGCTGCAGGAGCAATTAGAAGTGCTCTCATACTATTTTTTAAATAAATATTGTACTTTTAAGTAATTTCAGACTCACGAAAGTTACGAGTTGTAAAGACAACTCCGTTATGTCTTCTACCCAAATTCCTCCATTGTTACCATGGTACCAAATTTGCATATTCTCTTTCTTTCTACATATACACATGTATATGTATATATGTATGTTTATATATATATATACTATATACACACACTTATTTTTTCCCTGAAACATTTGTGCTGAATAATACACTTGGAGCCCCCTTTATCCCAAAATACTTCTGTGTATTTCCTAAGAGCAATGGCATCATCTTAAATAACCCCATTACAATTATCAAAACAGAAAACTAATGTTGGTACAATACTATTATCTAATCTCGAAAACTTATTTAAATTTCACCCAAATTGCAATAATGTCCTTTATGGCCAAAATTTTTTTTAAATGTCTGATCCACATTCCAATCCAAGACCACATGTTGAATTTAGTTGTCCTATCTCTCCGATCTCCTTTAATCTTGACCAGTTCTTCAGTCTGCCTTTGTCTTCCATGAACTTGGGTATTTTGAAAAGTATAGGTAGGCACATTTGTATGTTGTCTCTTCATTTGGGTTTGTCTTATTTTTTTCTCAGAATTAGTCTGAGGAATTTGTCAAGAAGAGCAAAAAATGATGTGTTCTTTTTTTCTAGTGTGTTTTTTTAGGGTTTTTTGGTTTGCTTTTTAGTGACAGGATCTCACTATATTGTCAGGCTGGTCTCAAAGTCCTGGGTTCAAGCAATCCTTCTACCTCAGCCTCCCAAGTAGCTGGGACTACAGACATGTGGCACCATGCCTGGTTAAAATGTTATGCTCTTTCTGGTGCCTTATATGAGATGTTATCTGCCTTCTCCTTCCATTTTTAAGATGTGTATTCTTTTACCACATATGTACCAGTGCTATCATTACTGAGGCTTTTGTTTGCTCTATACTAGGATTGCTAAACTTTTTCTGCAAAGAGCCAAATAGTAAATATATTTGGATTTATAGACCAGAAGGTCTCTGTCACAACTACTCAACCTGCTATTGTAGCATAAACTGTAGACAATACATAAAAAAAACTGTTCGGCTGTATTACAATTAAACTTTATTTATGAACACTGAAATTTGACTTTCTTGTAATTTTCATGTATAATAAAATATTATTCTTCTTTTGAGTTTTTCAACTACTTAAAAATGTAGAGGCTGGATGCAGTGGCTCATGCCTATCCTATACTCCTAGCACTTTGGGAGGTTGAGGCTGGAGGATCACTTGAGCCCAGCAGTTTGAAACCAGCCCGAGCAACATAGTGAGACCTCTCCCACAGAAAAAATATGAAAAATTAGCCAAGCATGGTGGCACACACCTGTAGTCACAGCTACTCAGAAGGCTGAGACATAAGGATTGCCTGAGCCCAGGAGTTTGAGATTGTAGCAAGCTAAGATGAAGCCACTGCGCTCTAGCCTGGGCAACAGAGTGAGAATCTGTCTCAAAGAAACAAACAAACAAACAAAAACCACCACGATAAAAATAAAAATGTAGAAAAAATCATTTGCTCCTGAGAATTACAAAAACAGGCGGCTGGCCATAATCTACGTTTAGACCTGGAGGTATTGTTACTCAAAACTGCTTTTTTCCTCCTCCCGACTTCTATACCAACATAGGTATTTCAGCCGCGAGGCCATCGTTTCATTCTCTCTTTGCCAGTAAAAGGCCCGAAATGTGGGGAGAGAAAGCAGAGCTATTTATTTGTAGAAACTGATTTTTCTTTATTACTTCATATTTTTCCAGTTCTCTTCTTGTATATGAGTATTGTACTTAGAACTAATTTCATCTATTGCACATTATGCAATACTATTAGTTTGATTAATTAATGCATAATACATCCTGGAGACTAATTTGTTTACTCCTAGTGGACTCATTAAGGCTTGCTGTATGAATGTGGGATTAGGTTTAAAAAGGAATCACCTTAGAATGATTGACTCACATGTCTGTTTTAAAAAGAAGAAAAACCTGACAAATGAAAATCAAGTAATCTATGTCCCTCTCTTTAATGTAAAAGAGCATAAAAGGATTTCTAATGCTGTGTGCATCTAAGTTGACTTCCTATGGTGATATTTTAGAGTTGCATGATTTACTTTCCAAAATTGATCATAGAAAAATCCAATTAAAGCAGTGTGCTAACATTTTCCTCCATAGGTGAATAGAGCAATGAGGACTTGCATCTCTACTTTAATTCTGCATGCCGGTGCATAATTTAAGTTTAGTATCTTCCCACCCATGTTACCGTTATCGCCCCTCATGCTGGAATAAAGCAGGTTCTAATAAACAAGACGGCCGTTAGGTGAGTCCCAGCCAGGACGCATTGTTAAAAGCAAAAGAACGCATTTCTTAATGACACATTTTTGTATCAGTTTCTGCCCTTTAGGAATAGTTTATGCACCCTGGTAGGATGAGATGGTGGACATAATAAACTGTAATCCTCCTGATTTCAGTTTCTAATACACTGTTTTTGACGGAGTACTTAGGTATTCCGACATAGCTGTCATTAGAAAATTCGGAGATGCTCAGACTTACGCACCTCTCCTGTGCAATGTTTCTCCAAACTCTTATCTCTCACCCAATGCCTCTTCTAAGGTCTCGCCCTTCTAAAAGAGCTGAAATTCACTTATCAGTTGGGGTTTCCGCTGCAGATGTGTGTGCCCGAGGGTTATTTTAGTAAGAACAGGTTTTTTAATTAGAAACCTTGGTGCTGTTAGTGTACCACGGAGCTGAATATGCAGACATTTCCCCTTTCATTGAAAAATCTCTGTGGAAGGTTTGAGGCAGATCTTCACAGCTTAATTTGCAAGGGAGCAAGTGTATTGTGTTTTTATTGCTTGTGCAGCGCCTGGGTCATCTCGGAGAGTGGCAGTGGTGTAGTTTAAAAAAAGAGTTGTCATTATTGCCTAGCTTTGGGTATTTATGCTTTCGAAATTGTGGAGTAAACAGTTTGTGATAAATTTGCCCTGGTCCAAGGTTATTGGATCTCCTTCACTGGAGATATTTCCGTAGTGAATAGAAACCCAACTGTCCTAAGCGGTTTCGATGCAATCAAGTCTGCAAGTCTGGGGTTGAAAAAGATGACCTCCATAGATAGGCTGGCCTTGGGCGAAATTGTTAAGTAGGCAAAGTTCCCAGTTCCATTTGTCATTTCACCAGAATGCCCTCAAGCTGTTCCTTGCGTCCCAAGAGTTATTCTACTCCTTACTTCATCAGGCGCTCTCCAATCTCAACACTCAAAATTTACCTGGTCGGTGTTCTGTCCCCCCAGAGTCTCTATGATTGTGTGAATTGGTTATTTAAGGGAAATCATTTTAATAACTTAATAAGTGATTATAGTTTACTCTGCTTTTCCTCCACATCCTGTTTCCTCGCCCTTCATACACTTACCAGGTGTGTGTTTTAGAATCTTAACCAAAACCTCAGTGCGTTTTGGTAAAGAGATAACTCCAATAGCAAGTATTTCAGGTATCATGGCAGAACACTGAGGGAGCTGTTTTGGCAGGCCTTTTCTCTCTTTTAAAATCGAATTTTGAAAGGAAATAGCTAATATTCTTATTTCATAAGGAAATAACTCCTGTGAGGAGCCAATGCCTTCTCTAATAGTATGAACGAGCCTTCCTTTGCTGAAAAGGTTAACAAGAAATAAGGCCAACTTTTGAAATAATTGGTTGGCGGGTCTCCTTGACTCTTTGCAAATCAGTGACCAGGAAAGGGGCAAGAATGGTAAAAAAATAAAATAAAATAAAAAGCAGCTTATAAAAAAGTTGAAAGGAGAAAGAGTGGCAAGAAGCAAAAGACAAAATAAAATAACAACTGGATTTAATTTGCAGAAGCTGCTTTTATCAACCCAAAAGGAAATGATTAGCAGATTGGTTTTGTTGTTCCAATAACTGTTTTATGTGAAACACTTCCAAGAAGCAGCAGACTAACGAAGAAGCTGTAGAACCATAGAGCTTTAGTACTGAAAAAGAACCTCAGAATCAACTTGTTCAAATCAAGTATTTCAGAGGTGGAGTATTTGAAAAACACTATATAAAACTGATTCATTCAAATTCAAGATAAAGCATCTAATATAATACAAAGAAGATTAGGGCCCCTAAAACATGGACAAATAGAATTTCAAGTTGAACTCACACGACCATAACTGTACATTGCAATGATTAGAAGCACAAAATTTGAAGGCAGATATATATATTGAATCCTGTTTTACTAGTTGTGTGACCTTGGACAAGGAATGCTATTTTGCTAACCCAAGCTTGGTATTCTCACTTATAAAATTCAGGTTAAAATGTATGAGGACTGAATGATACATCTCAGTACAATGCCTGATATAATGTGGACAATCAATACAGCTCTGTTAACATTGTTATTATTTAAAGAGCAATGTTTCCCTGGCCTCAGATAACAAGTTAGGTAGCTTTAAAGCAGAGTGAACAGCAAAGTGAAATTATAAAAGCTCAGTCACTCTATGAAGAATCTATAGTCTGCTCACATGTCAGTATACACCAGAATTTTCTTGGTAGTGAAGTGTTTTTGTTATCATCATTATTATTATTATTAATTGTGAATAACTGCATTGTGAAGAGGGATTGCACCTAAAGGGAAGAAAGGGGACAAATATGAGGAAGGAGAATGCTCCTAATGAAGTTAACTTTGGCTGATTTAGGGCAGCATTCTTCAAGCTAGGTATATGAAGTCCTGAGTCCACACAAAGATTTTCCAATCACGAAAAGAATGGACAATTTATAGAGATTTGATTCCCAAATCCTCAACTTTTTCTGTGTATCCCTTCCTAAAACTGATCTACCCAGGATTCCTCTTGTGATCCTCCTCTATCATAATTTACCCTAAATTTGCAAAAGAAATTCAGACTTCTTATCTATCCCACATCCTAAATCTTCTAATTGCATTGCTCCAATGGGGGGGAGGAACACCTGGGGTGACAAAGAAAGACACTTTCAAAATAGATGTGTAATTGATGTTGAGAACCAACATGACACTCCCACCTTCATAGTCTATCTCACTGAGAGATGGATTGTCAAGAAAATTTTGCTTTTTGTGTTTCATAACTATTTTTCAAAACTCATGTATATTTATAAGCTTTGTTGATTATATGCTAGTGCTAATTATAATGCTAACTAAATCCCACCAAAATTGTTAGCTTTTAGGACCTTATGACCGTAGAAAAAAATTTTAAATTAATTTGAATACATATTTATTTTGGGGAGAAGTATGAAGTAAAATGTTATAATACAAGATAAATTATACAAAAGACAAGATAATTTTGAATAGAAATAACATTTTGAATATTTAATGAGTATATATACACATATATTCATATATGAAGGTATGTATAAAATTGCTGCAGGATTCATATTCTTTTGTATACATTTAAAAGAATGATGTAGGCTGGGCAGGGTGCTCACAACTATAATCCCAGAACTCTGGGAAGCCGAGGTGGGAGGATTGCTTGAAGCCAGGAGCTTGAGAATAGCCTAGGTAACACAGCGAGACTCTGCCTCTGCAAAAAGTAGTTAAAAAAAAAATTAGCTGGGCATGGTGGCGCATGCTTGTAGTACTAGCTGCTTGGGAAGCTGAGGTGGGAGGAAGTGTGAGGTTAGCTTGAGCCTCGTAGTTTGAGATTATAGTAATCTATAATTGCACCACTGCACTCTAGCCTCCAGCCTGAGCAACAGAGTGAGACCCTGTTTCAAAAAAAAAAAAAAAAAAAGAAAGAAAGATGTACAGGAAAAACTAAGAGTTGTCTATTTTATACCTCTTTAAGTTATAGATAACTAAAGAACAATGTAAAATAATTCTTCTCTTTAGACATGTTAATGAATTCTACCCAGTAGATGCACACCCTTCCTTCCTCTGTAGAAAAAACAGTTTGGCCTCCATCTGTATACTCATTCCAACTTTCCTAATTTACAAATATATCTGTTCTTCAGATTCTCCTTAAAACTGGTTGTAACATCTTCACAGTTTCCTTATTAGCAAGTTAAAGAAAATCTTTATAACATGTGTATGAGAGTTTTACATTTTTTACAGCTGTATGAGTCATGCTTTTACCTATTTTTGAAATTGTCTTTAAATAAATATAACAGTTTTATTTTTAAATGTCAATATTTATAATATCCTGGGAGTTGTATCTTTTGAAACAATTTAAACTTATGATGAAAAATTTGAGATGCCAATTTAACAATATGCATAGTCAAACTTAAATATATGTTGTTAGGTGAAAGAAGCCATCTGAAAAAGGTACATACCATATGATTCAAACTGTATGACATTCTGGAAATGGTAAAACTATGAAGATAACAAAATGATTAGTGGTTGTCAGGGGTTAGAGAGGTGAGGAGGAAGAAGCGTGGCATGGAGTATTTTTAAGGCATTGAAACTATTCTTAATTACACTATTATACATTGGTGAACACATGGTAGGTACCTTTGTCCAAGCCCATAGCATAGAGAAGTTGCTCACACCTATAATCCTACCTTCTTGGGAGGCTGAGGCAGGAGGATTGATTGAGGCCAGGAGTTCACAACCAGCCTGGGCAACATAGGGAGACCCTACCTCTAAAATAAGTAAATAAATAAAAAAAATTATTTAAAAGCCCATAGCATATAAAATGCCAAGAGTGAACCTTGATGTAAATAAACTATGGACTTTGAGTGATAATGATGGGTCAATGTAGTATGGGGGAGAAAAAACTATCTTTTCCTAACCCATCACAACTTCCATACTGAAACCCCTGTGACAACAGACAGACTAACAAGAGAAAAAGCATACAACTTTATTTAATATAAGTTTTACATAACACAGGAGCCTTCAGAAATGAAAACCCAAAGAAATGGGGAAATATGTGTATTTTTATGGGCAGCCATGCAGAAGTATGAATGGAGGACGTAAGAGTTAGATCTAATGGTAACAAACTGGAAGGAACTTAGCAAGGCCTGTTCAGTCTGATTCTTGGCATTTCTATGTGACATTCCTTCCCTCTGGATATAGGACAGGATACTTGTCACATAGGGGTCTTCAGTGGAGAACAGAGGTCAAAGGTCAGAGAGTGATCTCCCGAGTTTTCATGGCCTGCCTCAGGGAAGAAGGAAAGATGAGAGTGGCCTTCCTGTTTCTACTGCTTTTTCAAATGTCACAATACCATTGCTTGGAGCATTGGGTCCTGAATCCCTATCAGTAGGTCCATTGATTGTAACAAACTAACCATTATGGTGTGGGATGTTGACACTGGAGGAGACAGGGAGCATATGGGAATTCTCTGCATATTCCTCTCAATTTTGCTACGAACCTAAAACTGCTCTAAAATATAAAGTTTATTAATAAAAAATTAATTCAAAATGCATAGTCAAAGATTTTTCAAAATTCTTATGGTACATAATACTACTGATGGATGACTTCCAACATTTTACTATCCCAAAGACTTTTTCTTCTGAAAATGCTTTGATTTTGTTTTCAGGAGACCTCTTCCTCCCCCTAAGTCCACAGCATTGTTGTCAGTCAGGAGGGATGAGCAACACAGCATGTGACCTATGCTGGGCCCAGTTATCTCTGGGAATTTTAATCATGACTGGAGTGATAAAGCAGTTGGAGTCAACACACTGTAACTGTGATGCAGGATATTTTTGCTTTCCATGGTTCTTGCCCTTCCTGAGGCCTAGTTGTTCACTTCCCCCTCCCTTAAGTTAAACCAAAAAACTCCAACTGCTTCAGCTGATGCAAGACAGAAAGACAAATTGACTCCGTAGGGGACAGGTCTGAGTTTAGTTTCATCAACCCTCTGGCATTTCAGGCCTGGAATGTCCATGCTATTCCATCACTTAGAAGCTTAACGATGATCATTATATTTCAGTTTCTCTTGTCCTATCATGTGTTAAGAGAGAAAGTAATATCTAGAAAGAAAAGACCCCCTCCAAAAAAATTAAATTTAAAAAGACTAAGATATGTTTTTCTGAATTCTACTTAAAACCAGGTAGCATGGAGTGTTAACCATGTAAATGGATAATTTTTACATGACCTGTCAATTGGGTAACAAGATCTGTGGTAGACTTTTATTCCAACTTTTTATGATAAAAAATTTAAAGCATATCGAAAATTTGAAAGGACAATAAAGTGAAAATGCATATCTAGTGTATAAAAAGTTAACATTTCACCTTTATTTTATCTTTATCTATATTAATTTTTTTGTTGAATTATTTGAAAGCAAGTTTGAAATACCATAATACTTTCCTCTAAAAATTTCAACATGCATCTTCTAACAATTAGAAGATTCTTCTCCACAACTACAATAATATTATCATGATCCTGAAATCTAATAACATTGCCTAAGATTATCCACTATTCGAATCAAATATGAATTTCTTTATTTGCTTCTCCCCTCAGTGTCTTCTATAACTTTTTTCCCTCAAAAATGAGCCAATCAAGATTCATATATCCTGTCTGGTTGCTTTAATTTGTAATTCTTTTTAAATCTATGATAATTTTTTTTTTATTTATCCTATGACATTAACTCTTTGGAAAGACCTGGCCAATTATCCTATAGAATGTTCTGTACTTCGAGTTTGCCTGTTTCCTCATCAGTTATTAAACTTTTCCTGTATACTTTGTATTTTCTGTAAGCTAGAAGTCAGAACTAAAAGATTATATATTCAGTTTAGCATTTTAAGAATGCCAAATAGATAATGATGTTTTCTTCAAAACGTATCACATTAGAAAGCACAAAACATCAAGTTGCGGTTCCCAGTCAAGGATGTGGAGGTGGATCACAGGGATGTGGAGTTGGATCATTTGGTAAAGGCAGAGATAGCCAGATATTACCACTTCAAAGTGGTGTGTGTGTGTGTGTGTGTGTGTGTGTATGTGTGTGTGTGTATGTGTGTGTGTGTATGTGTGTGTGTGTATGTATGTGTGCCCACCCAAGCACATTGTCCACAAATGTGTGTTTTCTCCTTGGTATTGGCAAGTAATTTGTTGGAGGGATTGCCATTATGCAAAAAAGATTACTGAAGACTCATGTATTTTTATTTATTCATGTTTTCAATCAGTTACAGTCATTTTTCTTTTTGATGGTTAAATTGTTTCAACATTGGCTAGCTGACTCCTATGTCCTTTTGAGTTCCCATTAATTTGTGAGTGCTTCTTACAAATGATAGCCTATGCTCTCCTCTTCCTTTTCCTGCTTTAGAATTGATATCAGCTACTTTTTTCAAGGAACTTCAGTCCTTTGAGTGAGAAATGCTTTTTAGAAGCCAATGCTAATTACCCTCATTGCTACTGCTTTGTCATTGCTTTTAGGCCATTTCAGTCAACAAAGTTGGAAAGAGAGGTAGATAAATAGAGATAGATATAGATGGAATATGAATATATATATATATATAGAGAGAGAGAGAGAGATTCATAACTGTATATGATAATCCTAATACAAATTTAATATTATAGAATTTCTTTCTTTAAGTTTTTTACATTTGGTTGTTTTTCTCTTATGTTGAAATACTTGGTTTCTAATTATAATACTCTGTATACTTAATTGATTTATCCTACATTACATAATTGTATCAACAATGTTACTAAAAATAAAACCACTAACTGAAGTTTAAGATATTTTTGTAGTTCTTTTTGTCCTATAATATATTACATACAGTTTTATTCACCTATTTTACTTTGTTTTTAATTTTAGGTTATTTCCTCACAATTTATTTACAGTTTAATAAATAAATAAAACCACTTACATGGTTTGAAACTGAAAAATATTTTAAGTTCTTTTCAGAGAAATCTTGCTTTTATTCTGTTTCCCGTGGTTTTTATAAGGAAACATTTCTATTATTTCTTGTTTCTTTAAACAAAAGCACGCATATGTATGTTTATACTCCAGTTTTTTTAAAAATTTCATTTAATGTATCCTGGAGATCCTTTGCTTCAGTGCATAAATACTAGTCTTCATTTTTTTTTTTATTGCTGTGTAACACACTCTTTGGTGGAAGTACAGTAGTTCATTAAACTAGCCCTCTAATACTGAACATTTGGATTGATTCCAGCCTTTTGCTGTTTCAAATGATTCTGCTATGAATAACCATTTGCCTTGGTATTTCATACCTGGATGGTTTTCTTTCTCTCCTAGATGAAATCTTTACGGTGGGAATGCTGAGTGGAGGGGTTAATGCGTATGCAGTTTTGCTTGATATTGCCAAATTCTCTTTTATAGGACTTATGCCATTTGTAATAATTCCAGCAATGTTATAGGGGGCCTGATTCTCCACAGCACGGCCAACAGAGCGTATTGTAAAACTTTTGGATTTTTGTCAATTTATTACATGAGAAATTATACCTTTTTGCAGTTCAATTTGTATGTATCTAATTACAAGTGAGACAGATAATGTATTCATATGCTTCAGTGTCTTCTCCTTAGCTTTGTTTTGGAACTCTCTTCACATTTCTTGACCAAATTTTTATTACAATTTTTGACCATTTTTTTCTTCACATTTAGGAGCTTTTTATATGTTAGAAAGATAAACCATTTGCCTATAATATAATGTGCAAATTTTTTTGTTTGTAATTTATTTGTGGTGTTTTATTTTTCTTTTAATACGTAATGTGTCAGTCTTGTCTTTTGTTACTACTGAATTTTGAATGCTAAAAGGCTAATCTCCAATTACTGGTTATAGAGTGATCCATCTATATTTCATCTAGTCTTTGTATTTTAAAAAAATCTCTAATTTATTTCAAATTATTCTGGTATGGAGTGTGGGATCTAGCTTCAATTTTATCCTTTTGTAAATGACTCTCCTCCAGTTGCGCCAATATTAATGATTAAAAAGTTTACTTCTAGTGATTTCAGATGTCACTGAAAACTCATGTCACATTTCCTTATGCGCTTGGGCCGATTCTGGAGTCTTCTAAACATTGCTATCTGACTATTTATGTGACATTATCTACAGTTTTTGAAAGAAGCATATTCTAGAGGGTTCCTAATGTTTCCATTTCTGATAAGCCTGTCTTGTCCTCCACATTACTCATCTTTTTCAGGTTTTTCTTCCAGTCATTCTTATTTGGTATATTATTTTAAACAAGGATATTATAGTAAATTTGTCTAGCCACAGATAGTAAATTGCTGTATTTATTATGATTATATAGTATCTTTCTAACTTGGAAATAATTGACATTTTTATAATATTGACTTAACCTATCTAAAACTATCATTTGGCCTTCCATCTGTCCAATTCCAATTTTGATCTTTTAGGAAATTTAAAAGTTGTCTTTATATTTTCCTAATTTTAATAAAAATATTTAATCTTTAAATTTGCTACTGCACATGGGGATTTTCTCTTCCATTATATCTTCTAACTGGTTATTGTTTGAAGATATATAAAGTCAACTGCTATTTCACGTTTATTATATAGTCTTCTATTTTACTGAATTCTTATTGTATTAAGTATTTTAAGACCAATTCTTTTAGATTTTCCAGGTATATTATAATCTATACAAAGAAATGGTTTTACTTATTCTGTCCAATTTTATGCCTCTAATTGTTTTCTCTTGTCTGGTTCCACTGATAACATCTCCATCAAAATATCAAATAAGAGTGGAGATATTCAGTGTTTTTGCTGTGCTCCTGTTTTTGGTGGGAAATCAGCCATTGCTTCCCTGTTAAGTAAGATGCTGACTTTGGGATATATTGATCTACAAATCCACATAAATAGATGATTATTGATTAATAGATTTGCAAAAATCAATGTTGTGTTAAAGACACATCTGTAAATTTCTCTACTATTAAGTGATTTTGAGAATTTGTTTTTTCTGAGTATGTGGAAATGATAATATGATTCTTTTTTCCTCAGACATCTACTGAGTTTTGCATATTTTCCCCCCATTTATATGCATATTGAAATTGGTTTGCCATATCCATGGCTGTGAATGCTTTTCTTTGCCCTTCTTGCTCATTGTTACGGTTTTTGAGGCTTGTGAAGAATTAGAAGTTAGACGATGATCATTATCCTATGGTGACCTAGAATGCTTACTAGATTTCTTTTTGTTAAGTAATAGGTGTATAATTTTTTTAAGAGAGACAAGTTCTTTTAGTTTGCTTTCTAGTTATTGAACTTATAAAGAGGTAAATCAGCTAGATCAATTTATAAGAATATTGTGATGTTCGTCTTCCTAGAAATGATGGAGTTGTTGTCATCTTCCACTGATGAGTCCCAAATGACCCACATTTTTCTTAGAGCTATCTCCCTCCTTGCAGTATCTCTAAAGGGTTTTCAACTCAAAGTCTTAGTACGAGTAGGTTATCTCCTCCAGGAGAAAGCTCTAAGCTTCCTTAGTAACTGTCTCCTGAGTATTTACAATGCCTTAGACTCTTTTTTCTTTTTAATTCCATTAAATATATATCCTCCCAAAAAGATAGATGGAAAACTTCTAAGAAGGTCAGAATACTAGGATTAATTTCCTTTTTACCTAATGTCTGTGATTTAACACATACGTATACAGATATTTTTATATACAATTTTAACCATATCATTTTAAATGTAAAAGCTAACTAACTGTGTCTTTTTTGAAAAGTGTTTCACAAACAAGCCTTTGGTTAAATGTAAAAATAAAAATTTCAAGAAATGCACATACTTTATGCAAAGAATCATTGAAAATTACACACATATCCCTCTATTAAAATAATTGCTGTTTCAGTCAATTATTCCATAATTTTAAGCCAAATCCATATTCCTATAAAAATCAATTTTTTACTTATACAGGTAGTTCAAAAGTGTATTTAAATTTTAGAACCACTGAATTACATTCCTTATAAAAAATTTATCACTGATGAGTATTGAAAAATTGCTAAAGAACTACTCAATATTACTGGAACATTGTTTTATTCTCTTTGACAGTCAGATTCTTTTTTTTTTTTTTTTCTGGAAAAGGCAACATGTTTTTCATTTCTTTAAGAAGTTAACCTCTTGCAACCCAGCTTCTAAACAGCCATTGAAAAATTGAGAGGCCAATTCCCATCTTCCAAAATAAACAAAACAACTTAGAACAGATTTTAAAAGAGTTTGAAGTTTGTGGGTTTTTTCCTTTATAATATGAATCCAAAAATCTTCACAGAATAAATCTTGTTTTCAAGGACTAATAGAGATCATCTGCGGAAGAGAAAGAAAAGAAGCAGGATGAAGGAGAAAGGAAAACATTTATAGACTTGAGTCCACCCATAAATATCATTTACTATGTCTATTATTTTAGTACATGGGAACGGGGAAGAAAACAGTGAACTGAAATTTACTAGCTACCTATTATGAACCTTAACACATAGTCATGCTATTTAATCTTTATAAATGCACTTTGAGGAAGACTTTCCATCTCTATGCATTAAGAAAGTAGGGGAGGCCACAGGAATTAAAGTAATTTTGTCCAAGGAGACCCAGTTGGTGAATCATCTCACTTCAAATTCTAAATGTACCTGTTTTTTTCCTGCTTTTAATGTTTCTTGATCTTTTAAGACAAGACCTTCTAACTTCTGTCATTTACATAGCAGCATCCTATGTTTTGCCATTGCCATGTACCATTTATGTCATTATTTAGTGTTCTTCTCCCCTTTAAGTCAACCTTTCCTTGTCCTAAGAAGCAATAACCAAGCTTCTTAGGTATGATAGAGTAGATGTGCTTTTTTCTTCGTGCAATAGATTATAATAAATACACAATTTTAAGTATTTGTTATATTTATCCATACATCGCCTAAAATGTCACTGGTTTTGTGCTCACCACCTATTAGGAAACATTGTCCTGGAAAGAAATCTGCTGTCACTAAGATGTTTCTCCTTAGCCTGTTTTCAAGAGACTGATCTTTCCTTGGTATTGGGCCACCAGCGTCCCCTGCACTCTTCTTCCACTAATGAAACTATTAAGCAGGATAAAGTAAAGGCAGGAATATTAGTAATTTAGTAGAACCCCAAGAGAGTAGGGTTGCAAAGGTGAAACTTGGGAAGGTGGAATAAAGCAACCCTAAGCCAGCAAGTAACTCAACTGTGGACAATTCTTGAGGACTTCACAGGAGGAGAACTGACCTGTGACTGTCCCAAAGCAAACGAAAAACATGCAGACTGTGCACTTCTCCTCCAGGTTTAAGTGAATGAGATGGCAGAGAGAATCCAAGGTTTGCTCTGGGGATCCTAAACCAGGGTCAGCCTGGTTCTGAGCATTCCACGGTATTAATGATCAGACCCTTAAAGGAGGAAAAATAAGCAAAAAATATTCAAATGGAGATCAATTTAACTCTATCCAAGCCATTTTACGCTCTGACCATTGCAGTACCGGGGAGCTGATTCAAGCTCTCCTTTAAGTTAAATGATTTTTAGAGCTAGGTGAGGCAGAATGAGCCTGTAGTTCCAGCTACTCAGGAGGCTGAGGCCAGGAGTTCGAGGCTGTAGTATGCTATGATTGCTCCTGTGAATAGCCACTGCATTCTGCCCTCCAGACCCTATCTCTAAAAAAAGGAAAAAAAAAATATTTTTAGATATGATATTCTTTAAGATTCCCATGATGAAAAATCCAGAAAAGGGGGATGTTAAGTTTATATGAAACTTGTCATTGCGCCATATTTGTTACTATTCTATTTCCCCATTCTGAGAATAGTAACAAAATCCTGACAGGAAGAAAAAAACAAACCAAAAAAGCACTCCTATGTTCTTCATTTATATGGCAAGGAAGTAGCCTAAGGGAGTTGGGGGCCTGGGGAGATTGTTGATTCAGAAACTAAGCCAGTGTCCTGGAAGAGAGACAGCAAAGGATATCTGGCTTTAAAAGGAAAACAAATCTAGCTGAATAGCTGGGGATTGAGTGGCATGCCAAAGGCCAAGGACAGAGAAACCCCCTGCAAGGTTTAAGATGAGGGAAGTCCTGGAGTTCCCAGCAGCTTGTGTGCAAATTCGATATTTAAATGAGTATGACCTGGAATATGACATCCTGGTAAAGTGCATGGGCTGTGACTCCGACTGTCTGGTTTTGTATTTAAGCTCCTTCACTCACTAGGTTTGTGATCTTGGAGAGTTTAATTGATCCCCTTGACCTCAGTTTTCTCATTCTCAAAATGGGGAGATTTAAAGTCCCTAATTTATAGGGTTCTTTTCATCACGTGAGGCAATCTATGTAAAGCATTTGTTGGGTATGTTAGCTCTTTAAAACCAGAACATTTCTATTCGATAATGTAATTCATCTGGAAGTATTCTTACCAGATGAATAGAAAATTTCTGAATAGAAAATTTCCAGGAAGCAATAGATATTTGTGGGACTTCATAAATGGAAGGAGGTTACCAAATCTCTGTTGGGATATAAATCATTTATGGTTATTCTAAATGATAATAATGAATGGGAACTGGAAAGGAAAACATAGATTTGGTAGTTTACAGATGGTTCTGGTTAGAGGGAACAGCTACTGGTGTTTGTAAAGAAACAGAATGTAGTTAGATTAATTTTTTAGTTAGTAGTTATAGGTTTGGATTTATTCATCTCCCACTGTTTCTAAGAGCAGACATTTTTTCTGTAGCTGCCCAGAGTTCATGGTATTGTGAAAGACTGAAGCCAGTTTGAATTCTGCCAACATCATACTTTCTGACTACTTTAATTAACTAGCACCGGATAGTGTATTAATAATAATAGCCTTTGTTGCCTTACAGGTAAACTCCAAGTCCAAATAATTAATATTTTTTTCTGTATGTATGATTGCATAAAGAATCAAGGTACACTGTCGCTCCTTTTGCCCTCCTTTAGTTGGTGAGGAGATAAAAGAATAAAGAGAATTATTTTAGTGTTATAGCATTGGCAACTATAATGGGTTAAATTGTGTCCCCCAAAATTCATATCCACCCGGAACCTCAGGTTGTGACCTTTTTTTTGGAAATAGGGTATTTGCAGTTGTGATTAGTTAAGATGAGGTCATACTCGTTCAGAGCAGGCCCTAAATTCAAGGACGGATGTCCTTATAAGAAGAGGAGAGGATATGCAGAAAGAGGCACAGACACAGAAAAGTCAGAGGGACAGAGAAGAAGGTGATGGGGCCAGATATTAGAGTGGCGCATTTACAACCAAAGAATGTCAGGTGTTTCTAGGGGCCAGCAGAAGCTTGGAAGAGGCAAGGTTCTTCCCTAGAGCCTTCAGCGGTAGCATGGACCGGCTAACACACTGGTTTTGGACTTCTAGCCTCTAGACCTGTGAGAGAATAAATTTCTGTTGTTATAATCTGCCAAATTTATGGTAATTTATTACAACAGCCCTTAGAAACTGATATAGAAATCATTATCCCTCACTCCTACATTTCACTTGTAAGAAATGAAAAATACAGCAAAGAGGCATAACTTGTCAACTAACAGTTAAAACAGATTCAAAGCATTTATTGTAATCTAGGTCTTGTGACTTCCTATACAACTTACTGTCAAATATCTACTAAATGCATTTAATTCCTTGAGAAATGCTGAGGTTCCATTTTTTTTTTTAACACATTTTGTTTTCATTGTATTGAAGTGTTTCTTGTATCCAAATTACGGCTCTAATTGCTATGCACCTATTATTATTTTAAAACACTTTCTACTCATTTTCCTTTATGCATATGCCATTAGATTTAGTGAAAAGAAAACTTCAAAATATTTGTTAACATTGCAATTTTTTATATTTCCCCCAGCTATCCTCTGTCAACCGTAATACTCTGATATTTTGTCATTGTGAATCTTCCACAAGGGCAACTTCACAAGGTAAGAAATAGTCTTAAAAGAGAAGTGCTTCAATCTTAAAACATAACTCTGTTTAAAGATTCTGTTTGATGACAAAGAGATTCTTAGAACATTATCCTTACTAATCTCATTTTTACGGGGCCAAGGTTGTTTGTTACTGCCTTTGCAAATTAGAAATAAATTGTTTTTTATTTGCTTCACAGTTTTACTTAAGGGACAGAACGATAAATCTTTAAGTAATAAAAGATAAATGTAAAAAATGCTGTCAGAGTAATTGAGTTATGCTGAGCCATAAGTATGCATTTTGACAGTAATTTAGTGATATCCTTTCAGAGAGGCCCCAGGAATGGAAGTTCTAGGAAATAGTAACATATGTTATTTGGGTGGTAGGAGTTTGCCTTAGGTAAGCTACCAGACACTCTGGTGACACTAATCAGGAAAATACAAAAGCAGGCTGATTTCATGTGTAAATGTACACTGTCTTTGGGGGAAATGTGTTGTATTTCCATAATCAGTGTAAGCAATGGTGCTAACATATCCAAAGAATAGCATTTATAACTCTAGTGTTTTTGTGTGTATGAAAAGTATATAAAGTGTCTTCTTTATATATGTTGGTCATGGAGTCTCTATAGTGTTTACCATAATAACTGTCATGAATTTCCTGAAATCTTTCATTTTTATCCTGTTATCTAAAATATCATGTTCACAAAGAAAAATTCTTTTTATTTCTAAGCATTCTCTCCAACACATCTTGAGAAATAAAAGAAAGAGAATGAGTCAATGAGCAAAAAATGTGAAATAGAAGAAAGGAGGGCAAAGCCATTTAGGTTTAACTACTCAAACAGCCAGTGTCTTCTGAACATCAATGCAATCTGTTATCCCTAAACTCACAAAAAGATTCCCAGAAAATTTAAATTAACAGTAATTATCCCTGTAGTATAATAGTTTCCTAGGGCTGCCATAACAAATTACCACAAACTGAGTGACTTAAGACAACAGAAATATATTTTTTTATAATTCCTAAAGTTGAAAGTCCAAAACTATGATATCAGCAAGGTTAATTCCTTCTGGAAGCTCCAAAGGAAAATCCATTCCACACCTCTCACTTATCTTCTACTGACTGCCTGCAATCTCTGTAATCTCTGTCTTTTCTTGATTTGTAGGTACATCTTTAATCTCTGCCCCCATCTTCAAATATCCTTCTTCACTATGTGTCTGTGTCTCTAATTTCCCTCTCCTTTCTTTTCTAAGGACACCAGTCATTAGATTTAGGGGCCCCCTAAATCCAGAGTGTTCTCATCTTGATATCCTTAATTATGTCTGTATTGACCCTATTTCTAAATAAGGTCACATTCGCAAGTACTAGGGGTTAAGATTCACATACATATTTTGGGTGGACATTAGTCAATCCACTGTAATCTTCTATTATTGCAAGGAAATCATATGCATCTATGATCAGATGTGTCTTATATAAAGCATCACTGGTTTATTCTGGGTTTGCAACCTAAATAACTTCAGGTGATATACTCTATTCAATAGAGCACAATATTCAATAGGGCACAATAAACCAAAAGAAATTCAAGATACATTGTTTAACTTAGGATATTATAATATTAGAAACCAGAAGGCACAACTGTTTAAATATTTTATATTAAGGACAGAACACGTGTCTCCATCTCTTTGTTGCTATTTTAAATTGAGTACCTGCACTGCAATATAAGTAGGCTCAAGAGTTGATGTATTATCTAACATTCAGAGATTCATCTGGGCACCCAACTGAAAGATCATCCTCTTCTTGCCTAAATAGAGATCTCCGGACAGATAATAATATTTCCTCACATTTAGCTTGCTTTTCAGGGTTGAAGAAGGGATCTCAGCTGTCCATTCTGCTTCATTAAAAATAAATGGCCCTCATAAAGAATATTAATTATAATAAACTTTTCCATTTAATAAAACTCAACCTTTCAAAATGGGACTTTGGATGACATTGAAGAGCAGGGGTGAAGGGCATATCCGAGTGAGCCGCCTGTAACTCCAATGCTTCATTGAGAGCAGATGGCGTTCAGAATCAGTCCCCTTATGAACACTCCATAATAAAGATTAAAGTGGCACGTCCCCTTCCAGAGGTGTGCTCGGCAGACTGCCAATATTCTGAAACAAGTTCTTGGCCCACCTTGTTCCATGTTAGATTTTTTCCTCTCCATTTATCTAAATCATATCACATTTCTACTAATAAATCTGTCCATTAAAAAGTTAAGTTAAAAAAAAAAACCTCTAGTTTTATGCAGTCATTATTTTTCTGTTATATGAGCCTATTAAGTGATTGGAAATTTTTTTATTGTTCCAGATCTTAATCTTACAATAATGTTTTGAATCATACGCATGTTAGAGCCATAGTCTGTTTCCAAGGTATATGAAGTTGATAATTAGACAATGAATACGAAGCATTTTTTTCTATGAAGCTGGCCTTGTAAGTAAAGAAATGTGGGTGTTATAATATAACAAGGTAGCAGCTGTAACTGCAATTCTAATGCACAGCAGGGAGTCTGATACAAAGCAGTTTCATTCTTCTCATGAGTTGGCTGGAAGCCATTATTTCCAGGGGATAAAGAAGAACACTGTTCCAATCTATGCCCACTTGTGACTTTCCATGGACAGCCCACACAAGACCTTGGGATGATTTTACACACAAAAATAAAACAACCAGTAGACGATTTTTTGATGCAGTTTGTATAAGCCCAAACTCTTGAAAGCATGCAGGCGACTATGAAGTCAAAAGAATATATTTTTGAGGAATCACTTAAAACAAGTGATACAATTCACTCCAAAAGAGGCTAATTTGTTTCTCAGTATGTGTAATGTTACAGGCAGATAGCTGTAATAGGCCTATCTGGGAGGCCTCTATGCATTTACTCAGTAACAGCCCATTTCCTGTCTGTGACTATATCTTCTCATCTTCATTAAGTATTATTTTTTAATTTTTTAAAAGTATAATATAAATACAGAAATGTGCATCACATAAGTCATAACAGCTGAATGAAATTTCTCAAACTGATCATACTCATGGTAACGCATACATAGGTCATAAAACGATATTACCAGAACTCCATAATTCTTTCCTATGTCTCTTTCTAATCACCAGCTCCTTCAAATGTAACAACCATGTTGATTTCTAACATCAAAATTTTGTCACTTTATATCAGTAACATCATATATTAATAGTATACTCTTTTGTCCCTGTTTTTCTTCATTCAGAATTATGTTTTTGTGATTTATCTATAATTTTCTGTGAGGGTATAATTTGTTTATTCTCATTGATACATAGTATTCCATTGTGAGAATATGGCACATTGTATTTATTAACTCTACTGATGATAGATTTTTGATAGTTGTTTATTTTGAGGAAATTATTGATAGAATTTCTAAGAACATTCTAGTACATATGTTTTGGTGATTATTTGTATATAATTTCTGTTGAGTATATATAGGTGTGTGTGTGTGTGTGTGTGTGTGTGTGTATCTCATAAAGTAGAATTTCACAAACAATTAAATTTCTGTTTAGTTTTTGTAGAAACCATGTATAACTTTAACATGGCTTCTTTTACTGCCTGTATTTCTATGAAGATATGATATTTATTCTTGCTGATCCTTATCCTTACTTGGAGAGTCAATACTTTTCATGAAGAAATTTAAAATTATCATCCACAAAAATGATTGTTCCAAGAGTTATTGGGTAGATGAATTTTGATCTTTCCATTGAATATTGATTGTTACAGTTATGCTTGTTCATTTTATCTCCTTAATTATTCTCAAATCCTTTCCTTCTCTGTTACCCCATGGCCAAGCCTTTAGTTCAGACTCTTATACCTTACCTGTACTACATATTGGCTACTTAACTGGTTCAACTGTTTACTGCCACTGACATCTCCACCAAATCGACACTAACATCCCCACTGTGGGTTTGGTGGTCAATACTAAATAAATCTGTCTCACTTCTATAAGAGTTAGACTTATTAAAATTGAATCATAATATTATTGCTTCAAAGTCTTCAATGTTATGTCACATTCAAGATTTTTTCCCATCAAGCTCCTGCTTTCATATGCAGTCCATATTCTGTTGATCTGCTTCTGTGCCAACCTAGTCAGACTTTATGGGTTCCAACTTGCTCCTTTATACCTTCTTGCCTTTAACATCATTCTTTATCTCATAGGTGGGATACAACAGATATTGATTATTCTATCCTTTATGATACTTAAAAAATTCTAAGTTTATACATTTTTATATTGCTATATGTAACATCATAAAATTGATTTATTTTCCCTATTAGACTAAAAAAATACACTATGGGCAAGGACTATCTTCATTTTAGATCCCGAGTATCTTGCATAGTCTTTGACACATGGTATATGCTCATGGATAAAGCTAAAAACAATGTTGACTGATACTTTCCATTTTTTGTGCTGCTATTCTCAAGTGTTTGTACTTGAGTTGGTTGTCTCTTAGTTTTCCTTACTATAAATATCATGTACATTCAACTCAGCTGTTGATATTCCAAATAAAATTCTTAACCAGGATTGATTCTTGATAACACTCCTTTGTATCTTACATTAACTATGGTGTGCTTTTGCTCTTGAAACCAACCAGGCTGGAAGTACTGTCCTCACCAGGAAAATGAGGCATCAGCCAGGTTTTCAGAGGACACAAAGTTATGTTTATATGATATTCTAATTCTCCAAATGTCAGATTTTAGTCAAGATAGGAAATGCTAGCTCCATATTATTGATCAAAATCTTTACAAAATGCAAGGTCTCCCTTCTACAAGCTGGTCAGTGACCTCACCTCCCTCCAGGCTGACTGCCAATGCATGGCACTTTGCTGACTCTGCAGAGAGGCCTCTAGAATGCTCCTATAACTGCAAGATAAATTATGTTTCTATTCTAGATGTGCATTTTCAAAATGCTTAGCATTGAGTCATATGCCATGTTCATTTCCTTCAGTTTTCTTTTTACTTTTTGAAAACTGAACAGCACATGTATCAAGTGTGTTAAGTTGATGATTTTCCTTGCTGTTATAAAGTACCTGTAGTGTTTATCTCATCAAGCCCCAAGGTCTGAATTTACTTCACAGGATTGTAAGTGCTAGAGGTTTAACTGGTGCATGTGCAAAGTGTTTGTCTTAAACTTAAAAAATCCTGAACTCCTGTTCTTTTCTGTAGCTATCAATCCTAAATTACAACTTCAATTTTATGACACTGAGAAGGGACTGTTGTAAAATGCCATTGTTGTATAAGTTTTATTCTTTCTACAATGAAAAGGAAAAATGTGTGTACTAACCTTCAATAAACATTTAGAAGATTATATTGAAGGCTCTCCAGATCTGGTAGATATCTGTCAGAAGTATTGCTGAGTCCACAACCTGCAAGAGAGAACTAATATGATGGGCACACTTCGTTTCTTAGTTTCAAAATCCAGGTAAAGATTTTTCCCAAAAGACAAACACAGATGTAAAGGAAGCCTAAGAGATTTCTGACTCAGGGTAAAAAGACATAAGAAATAAAAGAAGAAATACTGTCATCACATTATGATTCAGAAAATAAATGTCATCTTTACTCAAGCATTTGAAGTCCAGAGCTTCACAAAGCACACCTGACTAACATCTAGAGTGCTAAGAAGTTTTCACTGGCCAAGACTATAACTCACATTTTCTTTGTGGGTCACAGAGCAAGTTCTTTTGTCATATACCTGAAAGTCTTCAATTCTTCCTTAGAACTACATAAAAATTCCCCATCAACAAATAAATAGGGAATACAGTCCATCCTAAATTGACAGAGAAACTACTGATTGTGAGTATGGATCCTGCAAAATCTTATTGTTGAGTTTGTAGCAGTAAATTACAAAGTCATGCCAGGTCCAGTGCAGGGCAGCTGCTGTTGCTGTCTGTGGTACTGAACAATCATCTTAAAGGTACCTGGCAATTCTTACTCTCCTCGCTTTGGCCCATGAGAGCCATCTGCCCACCATCTCTAGAATTCTGAACCAAATGAATAAAGTGCTAGAGGTATGGAAAGGAGTAAGTTGAAAAAGGAGACATATGTAAGAAGCCATTGGAAATGCACAACTTCTGAGAAGAGAAAAAAACAACAAAAACATTTTTCTTTTAAAATGATATCCAAGCTTTCAGTCTCAGGGAAACAAACTACCACTGACTTTGGCTACCACCTGAAGGATGGCTGAATAAAGGAAAGAAAATTTGTAATAAGCAATACCATTTTAAATATTTATCAGCAGGAAAAAATGAGTTCTAGAGTACAGAAAAGGACATTTCCTCTAGGCATACAGATATCACTATTTTTTTTTTTTTTTGAGATGGGGTCTCACTCTGTTGCCCAGGCTGGAGTAGAGTGGTATTATCATAGCTCACTGCAGCCTTGAACTCCTGAGCTCAAGGAGTCCTCCACTTCAGCCTCCCAAGTAGCTGGGATTAGAGGTACATGCCACCATGCCCAACTAATTTTTCTTATTATTTGTAGAGAAAGGGGGTCTTGTCCAGGCTGATCTTTAACTTCTGGCCTCAAACAATCCTCCTGCCTGAGCCTCCTAAAGAGCTGGGATTACAATATCAGCCACCTGTGCCCATCACTATTGAAGTGATACTTAAATATTCCTTTTTTCTTTTTTTCGTATATTGAAAACACACTTTCAATTGTCTTACTACAGTAAAAAGTTACATATGTTCCAAAATGGGCACAGTTAATTCCATGTACCTTTGACAGTTTTATCATATTTCTGACTGTTACAGGTGTTTTTCTCCCTCTGGTAATTTTAATGAGTATGCTCCCCTCCATTGACAATCTGCTTATGTATGTGGAGCATATAAACCTGACTGATATTCAGAATTATCATTACAACCCAAGGAGGGATTGGATAAAGATTTTTTTTTTTTGCTTTATACTTTTAACTTTGCAAAAAGAATGTAGAAAAATCAGAATAAAAATGTTTATAATTGCATATTTCTGGAGATTTTAGATGATTTGGGATCTGGTTTGGATAACCAGAGTGATCCGGGAGTGATCTCCATGAGTCCGGGAGACAGATTTGAAGCAGCTTCTCCAGTTCTCCCAACAAGACATCTTTCATATTAAAAAATGCCTTTTTTCCTTGGCAATCCTTTTTTCTTAATAATTGGATCTTTTTGTAACAAGCGACTGGACCAGACCAAAACCCACTGTGATTTCAACAACACAATGATATAAATGCTACATATTCTGGAGAAAAAGAGGAGACAAAATATCTCAACACAAAGATATTCCAAAATATGTCAATACAATTCCTTAAAACATAAGGAAATAAAGGAGACTAGAAGAACATGAGGAAGAAATACTAACTAGAACAGCTTAAAATTCACACACTTACTGCTTTAGTGTGAAGAAGTCATTCCCAATTATAAAACATTATTCTTTGTTTTAAACCCCCTGAAGACTTGTGTCATTTGGAATACTTGGACCATCAGAACTCCAACTTAAGATCCTGTTCACTTGTTCATCCTTTTATTGATGTATTCATTCATTCAACAAATACTTTTTGAGCAGTTAAGGATTTGGGTATAACAATGATTTTTTAAAAAATGATCAAGTGAATATGAAGTTTAACATTTAGTGAAGGAGTCATAAACAACAAGCAAATAAGTGAAATAAATTATAGATAGATACATTGGTAAGAAGGAAAGAGTGTGAATGAAATAGAGTAACAGGAACACACTTTAAATAGAGAGATCAGGGAAGACTCCACTGAAGAGATGATAATTATGCTGGGATGTGGTCATGTGAGTGAGTGTGTATGTGTGTGTGTGTGTGTGTGTGTGTGTGTGTGTGTGTGTGTGTTGGGATGGGATGCAGGGAAAAAATGTGGAAGAATATTTCAAATGAAGCAATAGCATTCAAAAGTTTCAAGCCCTCTCCAAGACTGTGCTATGTCCACCATTTTCTCAAAACTTTGTTAGAAACTTTGGGGGTTAATATGATAAATTAAGAGCTATCTTTTCATTACACAATACATTGATATAGTTAATGTACCTAACAAAGCTATGTCTTCTAATGTTATTACTCAATACAATGATTCCTGTGTGAATTGTAGACCCTGTGATCACTTGGTGGGAGGCATTTCTTGAATCTTGTTCTCTATATAAATTGTGCCTTCCAATTTCCTTCAAACAACCCAAAGATAGCTACCAAATCACTTAGAGCAGCCTAAGTATTAACATAAATATCTAGCATATTTAACAATGTAGCTTATGGAATATCTACTTATTTTTAAAGATAAATATAAATGTATGTCCTTTATTTCATGCATTGTCTTCTCATTAAGGAAGAATAAAGAGACATCTTTGAATTTCTTTCTTGACTTGTATGCTAATCTCTTCACCTTTCACTCACACTCACACACCCTCTAACCAGCACCCTTGATCTCTTCAGTTACCTCTCCCACCCCACACTCACTTAGTACATACATGTCTTTTATAAAAGTGCTTGGTAATGGCATCACTAGTAGCTTATTCTTTCACCTCTGGACTGTGAGCTCCTTGCAGGCAGCCACTATGACGACTTTGTATCTCCAAAATCTAGCATGGTGTCTGCATTAGAACAGGACTCAGGAAATATTTAATGAATGAAATGAGTAAATGAGTAAGTGCTGAGCTAACAGACTTTGACAAAGGCTTGGAAGAAACCATTCTAAATATCTCATTCTCAGAATGTTTTTCTAAACTAAATCAAAGAAAATATCCATGGAAAAGGCATGGAAAATTTAAATTGAAAAACGTAATCATTGATCTTACTTCACTAAAAAAAAAAAAAATAGAGTTTGGTCAAAACCCTTTGAACTTGAATTGAAAGTACTGTGCTATAATTTTTCCTAAATAAAAATGATTTCTTCTCTCTGATTTTTTTTTTGTACTGTCTCTGTGGACTTGCATCTTACTATGGCAGAAGATCTTTTGTTTCCTCATCTGAAGATGAAAAATAGTGGAAGGATCTGAAGAAGTAGGTTAGCAATATTTATCCATTTCTTTCATGAAATGCCCCTAAAAGCAGAGCAAAATGGAAAAGAAAGATGGAATAGGTGCTCAAGATGGGACAAGGGGGAGAGAAGTCTGTCACAAGTTTGCACTTTATCTTGCAGTTTCTTTTTTCATGAATGGAAATGTTCTATACTCTACAATATATCCATTTTTCTTTTAATGTTTTCTCAAATATTCAAGTAAAACTGACTTTTTAGGAATATTCAATGTTTTCTTCCATGGCTTCATATACTCTGTGGCATCCTGACTCATTCCTCTTTCTCCCCACTCCTTTGAGAAGCACATGAGTACAATTTTGCTAGAAGGTAGGTATATCAGAATCTAAAGAAGGTGTTTCCCAGAAAATAGAATGGACCAAAAAAAAAAAAAAAGAAAAGAAAAGAAAAAATAAAGGAAAGTCTTATATAGTGAAGGCATGAACCAGTAAAAGAATTCAAATATGAGGGGCTAAAGAGCCAAAAATAATCATATTGTCTTTTGTCCAGAAGCTTCCAGATATTTCCAGGTGTTTTCAGGTGGATAGTATATTTTCTCCAAGTGCTGAAGTGCAGACATTAAGAATATTATCAATGAAGGCTATTTTTCATTGTTTCTGATTGCTGTAGGAGAACACACAAGCCTACAGCTGAGATTCATTGAAGCACCGTTCCCTTCCTCGGGGAGCTGTTATTTCAATAAAAACAATGGAACCAGTTAGCATAGGTAATAAAATAATTATAGTAATTTATTTTGGCTATTAAATGTTGCATCCCCTTAGCTAATCATCCACTTCAAGCTATTATTCAAAGTGTTCTGCTCTTTTTGCCTTTAAGTTAAACATCCTGAATTTCTATGCACTGATAAATCCAAATCTAATAAATTCCTGATGTGTTTCCTTGCGCTGTGACTGCTGACAACTCTCTCTATCTTGTTAATTCAATGTTACTCAACACCAGTAAAAGATGTTTTCTAATGCAATATAAAAGCAAGGAATTACTTGTTACCTAACTTTGTACCAAGTTACAAGTATATTTAGCTTTCATTACTTTATGACCACAGAGCAGTCCATGTTTATAAACAAGGAAGTATTTGAAAAGATGTTAATCACGAGCCTTTAGAGAGCTGTACTTCCTAAAATGACCCCAATCATCTCCTGCCAACATGCAGTCCATGAAAGGATACTTTTCAGGATTCAAAGAGCCTAATAGTGCTTCACCATATGACAGAGTCAGGTTTCTAATTAATTTCAGTTCTCTTCAGTTTCAAATCCATTTCATTTTGATAAGGTCTAAACCAGGCATATCAAATCATCTGAAAGGTACAGGCTTGTTTTCCTGTTTTGCAGGTACATTACGTGAAATGTTCAGAGGGAAACCAAACTGGCATTCCTGATTTTCATTTTCAGGCTCCAAGTCATTAAACAAAAGAAACAGGAGAAATAATTTTAAATGATTCCTATGGAGATCGCGTATTCAGGGTTTAAAACTCAATACGTCTTCGTACTGCTGTCAGTGCACTTTAAAGGAAACATTTCATTTTTTAACCTTTTCCATCCTTCTTACTTTTCTGATACACCAAATAAACCGATATATGTTTGATTTTAATTTTTAAAAATCCAATTGCCGAAAGACCTTGTTCTTTAGCATGGACTCTAAAAAAAATAATTCCTAACCAAAAAGATAACATACCTGAGAATTTTATTAACTATATTTGAGTTTTAAACATTGTTTTTGAGTTTGTGAGTTTCAGACCATTAAAAAGTATCTAAATAACTATTGGCATTTTGGATCCTAAAGTTTTAGAATCAGAAAGTTCAAGAATTTTTTTTTTCAAATGGAATAGTTTTTCATTGATACTTCACTTACAAAAACTATTCTAAAGAAATGAATAAAAAAACCCTTCCTGATGAAAAATATGGTTTTCTAGTTGAAATTGAAAACATCTTTATTGGTTTTGACTCCAGCAAAAGTTATATGCCATCTACTTTTGAACATCTGAAACTTTGTTTAGGTAAGAGCAAGAGAAACCTCCACCAGACATAGGACTCTTTAAAATATTTTGGCATAGTGCCCCTGATGTATGAGGCTTTTTAATAAACTAACACAGACACACACACACACACACACAAACACACACACACATTCCCCTTCCCCCCAAATACCCATTGAAACAGATTGATTCTACTTTCTGATCGGTATTTATAAGACATTAGAATACATTGTACTTGGCATCATCTGTAATTCATTATAGCAGGAACAAAATGTCTTGTAAGTTTTGGATAACAGTGTTTGTTCAGTCAAACAAACTACAGAGTTGGTGTCCTGCCTTCCTCCGAACACTCTGAATATCAGTTGTTCATGGTGATGAAAACCAGAACTTGGTCTGGGTGCAGTAGCTCAGACCTATAATCACAGCACTTTGGGAGGCCCAGGTGGGAGGATGTCTTGAGGCCAGTAGTTTAAGACCAGCCTGGGCAACATAGTGAGACCCCATCTCTACAAAAAATTTTAAACAAAAAATTAGCCAGGCTTCATGGTGCACACCTATACTCCTAGCTATTCGGGAAGCTGAGGCAGGAGGATCACTTGAGCCTAGGAATTTGAGGCTGTAGTGAGCTATGATCGTGCCACTGCATTCCAGCCTGGGCCACAGAGTGAGAACCTGTCTTTACAAAAAACAAAAACAAAAGCATCATTGCAAGTTTCTTCAGGGATTTCTGAAAGTTATGCTTATTATGCTTTTATTTTAAATATTTAATACAAACTTTCTTTAAAATAGATGGATTTTTGTATTGTAACCAGAACGGCCTTTATTGAAATGTGATTTGAGGATAATTTTTTCTCAAGCTTACGCTGTTGCAAATGACACAACTGAGCATCCCTCCAGAAAGGCTACTGACATGAGGAATGGAAGCAGGAGACGGAGATTAGGAAGGAGGTTGTTATGACAGCCATGGTGGGGGCGGGAGGGGCTGGAGCGGGGCAAGAGGTTGTATGCACACGTCCTCCCATTAGACATAAAAACCATTCCTCCAAGTCAGCACCAGCGTTCAGGGTGAAAACTTTCTCTAGGCACTACTAATTTCACTGCCCCCCCACCCACTCTCTTAAAAAAAAATCATTTCAATTTCCTCTGATTTCTCTCATGCCCCTCATCCCTTTATGGATAGCTTTGGTAATAGCTATTAACCACACCAGAAAATATTATACTAAATTGATAGTGGTTTTGAATGAATGATCTTTCCCAACTCGTGAATATATTCTACTAGAAGAGAATATTTTTTTTAAGATTTTATGGACCCCGTTGCTGAATTAGAATTGGTTTATTGGAAAAACCATTTGAATTAGCTTCTTTTGTTTAAAAAGTTATGTGTTGAATAGCTGGGAGCCAGGAAGTGATTTCACAAAGGAAATATAAATGTATTGTGATGAATTTAAGTAGTACAAAGAATACAAAAAGCTTTGCATGTAAATTGACTTTATAAATTAGATACCATAAGCTGGTAATAGAACATAGTAATACCCATGGACAAATTCCAGTCAACATAAAATTTGAGCTCTTTGAAGATACAGCCAAATCTGTTCTCTTAGAAGTAATAGAAATTTTCTGCCAGTGATGGACTTAACACAGTGGATAACCTTTTCATTAGACAATTATGTGTTTCAGTCCACAGGATATTCAGTGTATATTTTTGTTGTACTTTTTCAGATGTCAGCGACCCCATTTCATAAAATTTAAGTCATACTGAGGTTTTAAACATCTAAAGAAAATCAATAGATGAGACATTGAAGACTATTATATATCTACTGAAAATATTTTTTATTCTCTCTTTTTAAAAAATTATTCCTCAAAGCTCCACCTAAACATCAAAAAAAAAAAAAAAAATCATTGAAAAACCTAGGTGATAATTACCCGTGTCTTGGATTTTTCTGTAAAGCGCTTTTGTATCTTTGCAGTATTTGAAGTTTTAATCCACTTAGTACAATACCCTAGGAAAGGAGGCAAGGAATGTAAAACCACATTAATCCATTGAACAATGTTTTAAAAAAAAGGGAAAAAAGGTATTACTCTAAGTTGGGCTTTATTACCATCACAATCAATAGAAACAAATTCGTAGTCACAGTTCACTTTAAGTGACAGTAATTAAAAAGAAAATGGTGTGTAATTAATGTGTAATTAAATTGCAATTCCTAATTAGTTTATTTGGGCTATTAGGAGCTTATCATTTAGGCTTTTAAGAGAATCTAGTAGATTTTGCCTGAATCTGGCTTAAAATATGCCTAAAGGGGAGTTCCATATTCCTTTAGAAAGTGGATCCCAGAACACTGAGTAAAAATTATAAACATGGATTATAAATTAAATTACAACATTAAAATATGAGGCCGAGGTGGGCAGATTGTTTGAGCTCAGGAGTTCGAAACCAGCCTGAGAAAGAGTGAGACCCCGTCTCTACTAAAAATAGAAAGAAATTAATTGGACAACTAAAAATATATAGAAAAAATTAGCAGGGCATGGTGGCGCATGCCTGTAGTCCCAGCTACTCAGGAGGCTGAGGCAGGAGGATCGCTTGAGCGCAGGAGTGTGAGGTTGCTGTGAGCTAGGCTGATGTCACGGCACTCTAGCCCAGCAACAGAGTGAGACTCTTTCTCAAAAAAAAAAAAAAAATGGATCCACCTAAAGCCAAAGTGGGCAGTCTGCTATAGCTCAATTCTCCTCACCATCAGAGATCAGCAAGGGGTGGTAGGATAAGCCATATATTTAGTAGCCAGGCTCTGGAATGCAAGGTGGAAATTTGGAAGAGACTTCAAGGCTGTTTCAGTCATAAACTGCTGCTATTGTATGGTTCTAATAACTATTTCAGGGATAGGAGTATTGGACCAGGAGCTCCCAGGCATGTTCTATATTACCTCAATGTGCTTCTCATGATACTCACTAAACTTAAATGAAGATGTTTCTGTTTCCACCTCTAACATAAAGCAGCCTATGTGTTTATTCTATCTTCATGAAAAGAGAAAAAAAGAAAGCCGAGATGATTTTAAGGGTAACCATTTTTATTTCATTTTATAAACGGGCCCGTTTTATAAACAAGGAAGCTTCCCACAGCAGATAGGAGCAGAGAGCTGTCACATTATAAGGGGCTCTTGAGTAAAACGTCTCTGACTTGGCCCTAGGTCTTAGGAACAGGGTATACCAGCTTCTCAGTATCCCTCCGTAATCCTCTAATCAGACAGCCAAGCAGTGTCTTAATACATTAAGTATCAGAATTAACTTATTGATGACGTCTGCACTGAAGATGCAATATGGGCACACAGTAACAGAAAAGTTCCATTATAGAGAGGCCTTGGTGAGAAAATGCCAGCAAATCCCAGATCTCCTAAGGAAGAATAGCCTTGTAACCTTGGGAAGGATTAGAATAATAGGTTTAAGGGATCCCAAGTGAGGGAAGTGTATATAGAACTCTGGCTTGACTGGTAAAGCATGGCCATCACAAATCGTCACAGTCTCAAAGATCTTTCAGTTAGCTCTTCTTCAAAAGTATATCTATTAAGCCTCTTTTGTTGTAAGATAATTGGGAATAAGAAGATGAGTGTTTTTTGTTGTTTTGTTTTACTTTTAGGTTTTTGTCTTTTTTTTATTTTGTTGGTGACTGTCAGGTAGAATTAAAATAGGAGCTAGAAAATGCCAAGCAATAGAACCCCGGATAATACTGAACCAGGAAGGCTCAGATGCATCTAGAAAAAAGGATTTAATGGACTGTCGCAACAGGGTAACAGTACATGCAGGACTTGGCTCCAGCAATATCCCTCTTTTGTGTTATTCCACTCAGAATTCACATGTGTAAGAGACGCAGTGTGATGAGTCTTGGGTCTTGTGTTTATCCTCTGGCCTGGTGAGGCTGGGCCCTTTCAGTATCATAATCTACACTGTTGCCTGCAAAGGCTCTGGGACAGTTCCCCTAACAAACCTTATATACTCTTATTAAAGAGGGGAAATGAATTGTTGGACAGGAAAGACTAACAACCAGCAAATAAATAGGAAACAATATAAAAACAAAAACACTCGTCTACCAGTAGGAGCAAAAAAATAGGCTTTCAGCATTCATTCTGCAATTATCGATTGAGTGTCTACAGAGTGTCTCACGTTCTGCCTGCATTAAAACAAGCTTTTCTTTCATGCAGCTGCCTGTCAATGAGGGAGCCATTATGAAACGAGACCCTTAGCTTTTAATGGTTATTTCACATTAAGACTACATATCTGTATCTATGATCACAGGGTTATTTTCCTCCAGTTGAAGATGTTTCTTCTCTCATTTGGAATTTCTTTTTTAAAACAGGTTTTCATGTTTAGATGACTGTGAATCACAGGAGGGAGAAGGCTTCCATCTCAGCCTCAGTATGTTTTCTCAGTGAGCAACACAGGATGCACAATATATTCACACAAATAAATAATCATGGTAACATCATGGCAGATAGGAGACTATCTACAATCTCGAGTTTTTTAGCCTTGGCTACAGTTCCTTGTTTATTTGTAAGAAATAAAAGGACAGGTCTGTTTATGATGCTAGAAGGAAAACACATTCAAACTAGGTTAAGTATAAAAAGGGAAATTTTAGGAAGACTACAAAAGTATCTCATGACAACTAAGGTCAAGAACTTAGCTGAGTCTCATGATAGATAAATAGGGGACAAGGAAGAAAAATACAAATCATCACCATCTAACGTTCAAGCATACTTGTTCCCTCACCTTCTTTGGGTTTTAGATCAGGTGACACCTCTGTAAGAACTCCTCTGATTTCTCTATTATAAAACAAAATACCAACCCCTCTCCCACAACAGCACCCCCTACCTTTCCTACGTTATTTTTCTTCCAAACCACTTAACATCTGCATCGGTCATGACAGGCTAGGTTATGCATAGTAAGACATGAGCTCAAATATCTTAACAACAGGTAACAACAAAAGTTTGTTTCTCACTCATTCCATGTGTCTTTCATAGCCTGGAGCACCTCTACTCCCTATGGATACACACACACACACACACACACACACACATACACTTATGCATGTATGTGTGGGTGTGCGTGTACATATAAAATCAAATTAAAAATTGCAGCATTTGTGGCTGCATGTTGACAAGAAC
>CAUYSK010047439.1:0-49320 GCA_963575035.1 Avahi laniger | reverse complement strand
TTTTCCTCTTGCATCCATAAATTTTTATTTGATTGTTTATCTGAATTGAATCTCTTTCTCAAAGGAGACAGGACATCTTGCTCTTGGTTCTGCTACTATTTCTTTTGTGTAACTTTTACTCATTTTTTTTTTTTTTTTTTTTGAGACAGAGTCTCACTCTGTTGCCCAGGCTAGAGTGCCGTGGCATCAGCCTAGCTCATAGCAACCTCAAATTCCTGGGCTCAAGCGATCCTCCTGCCTCAGCCTCCCAAGTAGCTGGGACTTACATGCATGCGCCACCATGCCCGGCTAATTTTTTCTATATATTTTTAGCTGTCCAGTTAATTTCTTTCTATTTTTGGTAGAGACAGGGTCTCGCTCTTGCTCAGGCTGGTCTCGAACTCCTGAGCTCAAACGATCCACCCGCCTCGGCCTCCCAGAGTGCTAGGATTACAGGCGTGAGCGCCTGTATGTTACACAGTCTCATATAGCCAGTTTGGGTACATCTGTGTGTGAAATAACCACTTCAAAACCCACTGACTTTCATTGTTTTGGAAAAAGATATGGGTTGTAATCAAGAAATCACTCACCTGGCTGGATGTGCGGGGTAGTAGAATTTTTATCATCTAGGGAATCGAGCTGTCTGTGTAAGTATTTAGAACATGGAGCTTTAGGACCTACAGGCTGGAGAATTTGTGATTAATATAATATTGTGGCATAAATACTTGTTTTTATTTCATTTAATTGCTTTGGTTTAATTTATATTTTTATAGTTTTGTACTTGGAAACTCTAAAGTCCAAATTGTATGAAACTATGGTAACTTACGAAATACAAGAGTAGATACGCAGTGTGCAATGATAGGTTAACTGAAACCTTTGCTCTCCTCTCTAGAAATGCTTAATTTCCTGGAGAAGATCAGAAAACAAAATTTCACAATAGAATCCCTGAGATGTTGTAATTGTGCTTTTTATCTGGAATTGCAAAAGCAATTTAGGGTTAAGGAAACAGATTTCCCTTGGTGACCCAGTTCTTAGCATTGGGTCTTGTTTATAACCTCTAATCAGTTTTTACTTTTATCATTTTCTGAGTTCACATCCTGCTGCTCTAAAACACTTCCCACACTTCCCACAGTATGATCTGAGGAGCATCAGAGGAAAACTCCCTCCTCGAATTGAAAATCCCAGGGCAAGTTACTCCTGCCTTTGAGTTAGGGCTTTTAGGAGTACCAGGTTAAGTCTCATTTAGGTGTTAGGTCAGGTCATCGGGAATACCGAGGGGATATAATCATTAGGATGTTTTTCCTCTGCGATAACCGAGAGGGAGTGGCCCCACATCATACCCATCCAAGGAACAAGACCGAAAGAGGCGGGAGCGTGGCCTGTCTGATGTGAATGAGCACACAAATCACCTGGGATCCTGTTAAATGCAGACTCTGAATTGGTGGATCTGGGCAGGTCCTGAGAGTTTTCGTTTCTAGGAAATGAAAGGTGACGGATGCTGCCGGTCATCGAACCACATTTTGAGTAATGAAGGACTGAAACATCCAGTCTTAGAAGGCTTGGACCGGGCCCAGTAGAAAAAGAGAGGAGAGACTCAGAGGGCAATTGGAAGATGGGAAAGACCAGCTGGTCTCAATTTTGCTTGAGGCTGTGAAGGGATAGATAGGTAGATGTTTCAAATTTTATATTTTTGATTTAATGTTTTATATATATTTAAAAGACATTTATATGTTTTATGCCATTTACATAATGCTATGTACAGTGTAACTGAGGTCTTCCTTTTGATCCTTGGTGAGGATGTTGGCTGTTGGTTGTTGATGGAGCTCCCTGCGAGAATGCTGTGCTTCCCCGACTGGGAGACAATAATCCAGGAGGAACGAACGTCCGTTTGAAGATCTTGGAAGATGACAATTTTTTTATACTAAACTCATATATCATGGAGTAGAGTAGAACACGTGGATCCCCTTTGCTGAATAAGGACCTGGGGGCTGCGGCAGGGGCTTCAGGCTGTACCTTCGCATCCTGCCTCTAGCCCAGGTCTCCCTTTCTTCCACCGTGAGGAACGCAGCGGGGTGGGAAGGGCTGAGAAACCGGAACTGCCACTGCAAGATAATGCTGGTCAAGCAGATAAATAGAGCGCTTTTCTTTCTGTTTCTTTTCCTATTGCTGTTTCCTCTTTCTGTAGTTCCTTGGCTGGGAGGGTTATTTCTTGGCTTCCTGCCCTTCTCTCCGTGTAAACAAGAGTGTATTTTTCCTCCTCCCCTCCCTCCTATTCCATGTTGCTCTTTGGTCTTGGCCTTCATGAGCCCTTTCATGTCCTACCCTCCTGGTCTATCTGCTCTTGCTTACCTTCCTGAGGGAGTGGAGTCGCTGAGGACAGACTTGCAGCCGGAGTCCATGCTTGTCGCTGGGGGACTTGACAAGCAGGGACGGACCCAGGGAACAACTCATCTCCCCAGTAAACTCCTACTTCTACTGCTAGTGCATGTATGTTGAGCCCCATCGGTGGGTCATTAAGAAGTGCATAAAAATGATCCTCATGGGCCAGGATCAGTGGCTCATGCCTGTAATCCCAGAACTTTGGGAGGCTGAGGCTGAAGGATCACTTGAGGCCAGGAGTTCAAGATGGGCCTGGGCAACATAGCAAGACCCCATCTCTACAAAAAAATAGAAAAATTAGCCAGGCATGGTGGCATGCACCTGTAGTCCCAGCTACTCAGGAGGCTGAGGCAGGAGGATTTCTTGAGCCAGGAGTTTGAGGCAGCAGTGAGCTATGATGATGCTACTGCATGCTAGCCCAGATGACAGAGTGAGACCCTGTCTCAAAAGCAAAAGGGGGGAGAAAGAAAGACAGGAAGGAAAGAGGGAAAAGAAAAGAAGGAGAGAAGAAAAGAAAAAAAGAAAGAAAGGAAGGAAGAAAGGCAAAGAAAAGAAAGAAAAGGGAAAAAAGAAAGAAGAAAGAAAGAAAAGACGGAAGGAAGAAATAAATTAAGAAAATAACCCTCATGGGGTTAGTACCCTCCTCTTGGTACTACCCCATATGTCTTCCGCTCTGCTCTGTGGAACGGCCCAGTGCAGGAATAGAGACTGAATTCACAATGATCCCCGTGGACACTCGGTGGTAGTGAGGCTGGGATGATCAGTCCAATGGCGCTGCATCCCACAGCCTGAAGGGGATCCTTACTTGGCTCTTTAGTGCCTGAAATTTTCCAAATGATCACATGACTTCACACCAACTTTGGTTTATTTTGATACACGGCTCTCTTTCAATTACCCCTTGTCACAATTGTCTGAGAGGGATGCCTTACAAAGTCAATAGCAGTACCTTTCCCGGCCTCAGCGTCGCTGATAACCCTTAGTTCTTCTTCTTCTTTTTTTATTTTTTTCATTAACTTAAGAAAATTAAAGCCAAGGTTTTGAAATTGGTGTATAACATCTTTAAGATGTTTTCCTGGGCTCCAAGAGTAGAATGGAAGCCAGGGTAGAGTAAAACCAAGAAGGAATCTCTTGCCTGTGGATAGCTGTGTACATGCTTATCTACAAAGAACAGAAAGATGCTTTCTAAAGCTATTGCTTGGGAAAAAAAGCAGTTCCAATGGATTATCCACCTGAGTTCCAGATTTTGCTCTCTAATGACATGAGTCAGCCAGTGCCCCAAGCCACTCCCAAGTCCTGTCTCTGGGAGTGTTTAACGGCATCTGTCACCTCCCTGGTGTTTTGCCCCTAGAAATCTACTCCAGGTGGAATAAAAATATTCAGCTAGGTCAGTGATTGCTCAGGCCAGTGCATTTGGGGACAGAGAGAGATCATGACACCACGTGAAGAAGGTAATGACAGCCTTTAGAATCAGGAGAACCGGTTGTTCTAGTAGCAGATTCGTTTCTCAAGCCCATTCTAAATTATCAAAGTTTAATGACAAAAGATTTCATAAATACCTGCATGTAGTAGTCACCTGAATCTTTGGTCCTAGATTGGCAATTAAGTGACCTCACTAAAATATGGAAATAAAACAAACATGGAGTTTAATTTAGAATCAATTAATGTTATGGGGACTTGGTGAGAAGACTGGTCTTATTATTCCTCATGCTACTCCTACTCCTAGGAAAGAGAAGCCAAACTTGTATTTCTAGAATTGCATTCAGGGCAACTTAAGTGAAAGAGAGAGGGTCAGGCCTGGAGCTTGGTAGGCGGGTGGAGGAGAAGGTGGGAAGGGTGCATGCAGGAGGGCAAGGAGGAGATACAGGGAAGGAGACAGAGGCAGCTGGGAGCTGCCTGACCCCTAACTTTTATAGCCCGTATACACAAATACTTAGATTCATCAGAGACTCTTGCCAGAGTACCGTGGCTCAATGCCAGTCACCAGGCTCCCTGCTCTTACCACCCCAGCTCCCTCCTGCACCACACGATGGGGGTCTCAGGTGCCCCTGACTCATGCTCAAGTTCTAGTCACATCTCCCACATCTCAGCTCTTTGGCAAGCAGGTGTTCTGGGCTACCGCTTGGGCTTGGGGTACATATCCTGGCCACATGGTGCATCCTTGGGGGTTTGAGTCCAGATAAAAGGCCCTACACGTGCACTTGGGTGCAGTCTATAAGAAGGGGGAGTTTGGTGAGGATTCCAAGTAGGCCCATCCCTTGGGGTCCATGGACTCCCCACCTTGTGGAGGGACACATGGCTGGAGGAGGGCTAGAGTGAAGCTGTTGAAAGTGCAGCAGCTCCTCTTGCCCAAGTCTAAGGCTGGTACAGACGGGTAGAACTGTTCAGTGGTCTCACAAAGGACATTTTTTTTTTTTTGAGACAGAGTCTCACTCTGTTGCCTGCGCTAGAGTGCCGTGGTGTCAGCTTAGCTCACAGCAGCCTCAAACTCCTGGGCTCAAGCAATCCTCCTGCCTCAGCCTCCCAAGTAGCTGGAACTACAGACATGCACCACCATGCCTGGCTAATTTTTTCTATATATTTTTAGTTGTCTAGCTAATTTTCTTTCTATTTTTAGCGGGGTCTCGCTCTCGCTCAGGCTGGTGTCGGACTCCTGAACTCAAATGATCCTCCTGCCTCGGCCTCTCAGAGTGCTAGGATTTTGCCACATTAGAAAAAAAAAATGTTTTCCTTGGGGCCGTTGGTTTTTTGCTATGAAAATAGAATTAAAAACTTCAAAAATAAAACAATCCTTTCTAATTTAATGAAAAATGTATTATTGTTTTCTGTGCATGAGTTATATGCAACTTGAAAAATAGTCCATGCAACTCCCGAGGTGAAGAGACATGTGAGTTATCTGTGTTTCACAAGACCCCACGCTCAAAACTAGCATGAGTTAAATACAACTCACATGGCAGTTAATATGTTACAAGTAGCAGGGAAATAGCTATGATAGTTATTTATCAGCTATAAATAAATAAATATATCTGTTTATTTATGTGTCAGCCTAACTGGGTCATGGTTGCCGGGGTAGCTGGTCAAACATCATTTCTGGGTGTGTTTGTGAGGGTGTTTCCAGGAGAGATGAGCATTTGAATGGGAGGACTGAGTAAAGCAGATGATCCTCCCCACTGTGGGTGGGCATGATCCTCAGTGCTTCTGGTTCTCAGGGCTTGAGACCCAGACTGTGATGTATACCACCATTCTCTGGTTCTCAGGGCTTCAACTGCATTGCCAGCTTTCCTAGGTCTCCATTTCGTAGACAGCAAATTATGGGATTTCTCAGACTCCATAATTCGTGACCAAGACTTTATAATGAATCTTTTCCTAGATCTCTATTTATGTATCCAATCAATCAATCTATTAATATACATCTCCTATTGGTTCTGTTTCTCTGGAGAACCCTGACTAATCCAATAGCCAAGCAACAGCCTTGAAAGCTGAAAGACCCAGGTCCACACTTGTCAGGGAAGTTTCAGAGTCACCTGTCTTTGAGTAGACCGTACTAGGTTAGACCTCAAGGATTTCTGTGGTCACCAGCGTAGACCGAAGACGAGAGGCCTTTTCTTCTCTCCATTTTCTAGGCACCAGGAAAGATTCCAATTGATTCTGGAATCTGAGGCTGAAGTAGGATCCCCCAAGCAAGACAGAGAGAATTTGTCAACCTCCCTAGCTAGTGGGGAACTCAGAGTCATATTTAATTTGATTTAGAAAAATAAAGTATTTAATAATATGGTTATGTCCTGTACTCCATTCTAATGTGATACATACATTGATAATAACAAATATATAAACCACATTATCCAACTTCTGAAGGGTTATAGTGCTCTCATACCGGTATTCTGCCCTGTTTATGTGTTGCTCTTTGTGTACTAGTCTTATACATTATCAATTCCTTAAAAACGTGAAGTAGCTTATTCATCATTGAGTTCCAAGCTGTATCTATCACAGTGCCAAGCACACACCAGACATTCAATTACTCATTTTTTGAGCTGAAAAGAGTGGTTCAGAATTCAATATAAAAATAAATGAAGTTAAGGACATATTATCTTGTTCTAATATTTCTTAGAACGAATGGGTTTTTTTTCTACTTTTATATTGATTTAGATGAGAATATTCATTAAACTTTCTTTTAAAGTAAATAAATATGCTCCTTTAAGCATGTTAATGAATATTTAGTCCCCAAAAAAATATTTGGTAAATTCCGGTGATAGTATATAATTTCTCTTTAATAGAGTGAAATTTAAGCAAAATTAGAACAAAATTGTGGGAAACCGTAGCAGTGACAGCTTCAGGCATTTTTTGCTTTTTGCAGTTTCACTATAGACTTTTGCATCTTTATTGGAACTTTGCAGTGTGTGAGGACCCTTAATATGAGGAGAGATTATATGTGGAAAAGTAACATTATCTATTAATAGCACGAAATATAATTAGAGAGACAAAGTCATGAGTGGGTAACCAAAATTCTGTAAGCAGGTTTACCGTTACTTTTAGGCTATGTTTGTAAATGGCCTACTGAACTTGACCATGACTTGGCAAAATCAGTCAATGAGCATTTATTTGAGTTAGGTGACCAGCTCGGCTGTGGCACTGTTGCTCAGACACAGAAACCAGGCTGCAGGGGCCACAGTGATTGGTTTTGCCATACTGCCTTTTTCTTTTTTGGTTTGCACAAAGAGATATGGTCTTCATGTCTTTATAGATGAACCAGACTTCCCACGGTAATTTGGACACAAACTAGAGTTTTCCCTTGCTCCTCTCAAATGTGCTGCAAGTACCTGGATCATCCACCCTTCCCTACATTAGCTCGAGATCAATCCAGATCCATGACCACCATACAACTTACCAGCTCTAATCTGGAAAAGAAGCAGGGCAGATATTTTTAAATGTCATCCAAAGATACTATGGGCCCACCTGAAAGTCACAATATGTTTAGCCTCTGCAACAAAAGACCAAAAAGAGGAAAAAGAGGGTAGGTGAGGGAATAAACAATAATGGCGTGGTACCTTACAGTTCTATTTTGCTCCCTTAATTGAAACTTTGTAATATCAGGAAGGGTGGAGGAAGTTGCTCAAAAGATTATGAGCTAGTACAAATATTTCTTTGCTAAATTTCTAAAGAAGGTTTCCATCAGATTGCACGGATACTATCTGCAAACCCTAAATCTGTAACTGCTCTGTGGTCTGTTGCAGCACCTTTGTCACTATGACTAGCCGTTTTGGCGGAAGCGCTGGTGGATTAGGCCAGGTTGCCCTGCCAGAACTGATTCGGTATCGTCCTGGCTCCCAGCCTTTTTTCCTCTGTTCTGTGTCTGAGTACACAACCCCAAACACACAAACACTGTGTCATTTCATCATAAACACTTCAGATTTACTGCACCATTTACTAAATACATTTTCCCTTCTACTGAGAAAGTTCGTTTGAAAGTTAAATTTTAAGGAATATTTTACTGAATTCAAATGGGAAAAGGAGGCACAGCTCCTGGTGTTAAGCAGGCCCGTGTGAAATAAACAACTCTGCTTTGCATAGAAAAATCTATTGGATCAAGAGAAAGTTGGGTTTTTAAGATTCAATCGTGGTATGTTGTATCATGTTTTTTACTCTGGGGGAAAAAAAGCATTTACAGCCAACTATTTTAAACTAAAATAACTGCTTTTGCTGATTCTACAGCTTGTTATTTTGTGAAGTACAGTGACCAAGCATGGACAATAATGACTAAAGTGCTGACTTCAAATAAGATTGTTTTTGCAATTTTTAATTAAGCAATCTGTGCAAACATTTCTTTTTTTTTTCTCTTCAACATTAGGAGGAAAGAAAATGATCACACTTGGGGGCCTGGTGGAAAAACAGAAAATGCTTTCGCATTGCAACCAGATTTCAAAGCAGCGGAGTGCAGAGAGGCAGTGCCCTCAGTATTCCTCAGGATCGCTTGATTGCAAGTCTCGCAAATAGGAATCAATTATATTTGGAGGCACACCTTGCAAGAGGAGCCTGCAGAAGGAGAGGCCACCTGGGGAGGACAAAAAGGAAAAAGGGAAAAGTCAAAACCGTCTAAGCGAAAAATCGCTGAAATAATACTTCTTGACTAGCTGCCTGAAAATGTGACTAATTACGTTCCTGTTAGTTACAAAGATTCATTCAGTCCCTACTTGGCAATCTTTTCTGGTTTTAGTACATTTAGAATTTAAAACACTTGGCCTCTAGAAGGAAAAGCAAGTTCCCAGCAGACCCACGGCAGTTTTTTTTCCTCTACTATTGTTCAATCTTGGTTGAAATTCCTAAATAGTTAGAAAGTATTTATTGCTCTTTGAGGGGTTTTGTGATTTCTTGTGGATGATTTAAATGATCTGACTGAATGGTACAATAAACCCATACCATGTAATGGATCAGTGGGAAGATCTGTTTCTAATTTGTTAATGTGCTTTTTAATTAAGCACAAGAAGTTCTTATCCAAGCACATTGGAAAAGAAAAAAACTATTCCCTGTAATTTTGGCCATTTATACCTTGTCAAAAGGGCAAAAATTGAAAATATTTTGTTATTATAAAAATACTAAGACCGGTCCAGTATCTTCTGAAGGTGAGAGAAACACCTGCTAATGTTCCATACCTACCTTCTGAGTTTCTGAATTATATTTAAAAAATAAAAGTACCCTTCAAGAGAGAATCCATGAAAACCACAAAAATTCATGGTCCTTTAGTGAAGTGCTTCACTACTCGCTAATAAATTCACGTCCAGACAAAACAGCATGCTATTTGAACATTCTTAAAACTCCTTTAATGCAAATTTGAGAAAGTCATTCTCCTTTTTTAAAAAAAACCAACTCAAGTCACATATTGGTAGAAATGATGCCACTTATGTACATGTCCATTCCTTGATGCAAAGAATCCAGAATGCTGGGGTATCACTCATTTTCATCTACATTAAATGCTTTGACTCATGCTCTATTGCATTCAAACAACTTGCTTCATGTCAGTAGAAGATTGCTGATGAATAAGTACTAGCTGTTAATTTCAAGATACTGAAATACAAATTAAAACTACAAAGTTAGCGATTTCAAAGAGTCTATTTTCATTGGATTATGTAATGAAAATCATGCCATACTCTACAGGCTTGGTATGGCTTATGAGAGTCATAAGCTTCATATGCCAAAACCATATGAAAGCTTACCTTAGATGACAATATACATTCAAAAATCCTTACTGTGCAACAACTAAGGAAAAGAGAGAAAGAGGGAGAGAGAGAGAGAGAAGTTATGAGCATTAATAAAGTGCTAACACCAAAGTTGAGTATTTGTTGGATGAAATTATGGTCACGATTATGATGAGGTGATGTCATTAATCCTTAGTCTTGTGAAAGATGTAGGAAAATAAAAGCACATGAAATGAAGGGTGGGGATCCAGTCACTTCAAAAGGATCATTAATATGTAAAACATTTATTAATAGGCACAACTGCTTTGCCTGAATTGGTGGCAAAGACAATCTGATTGAATAGTGAATATTTATGGTAAGAGCTTCCAAACCATTAGCTTACAACAAAAACCCTACAACATATATATATTGTGTTTTTCAACAAAAGAAAAACTTTGACAGTAGACAAAGTGTTAGTGTACATATATATATGTTGAAATTCTAAAAGGCGAAATTATCAAGTATAAATATTAGACTAGCGTATTCTACAATATTATATTATAAACTGAACATATATGACTGATCTAAAAAACCACAAGGCTTAAACTTAGGCTGCAAAGCTACTATATGTATAATCTATAAAACTTTAAGAAAAGAACCCTAATTTTTTCCTCTTTTGAAATCTGATATTATCTTTGGAAATTCAGAAAGCAAATATTGTAAACTCAGGCATAGCTCTACATAAACTCCCTCATAGAGTTTATATAAGGTTGCCTACCCAGCCCCAAGGAACTCTTCATTTGCTCCCTCAAATGGGGGTGACTCACACATATATGATAGTATCATTTGTTGCTTAATACATTTTGTAATGGGACCTAGAATTTTCTCTCCTTTTAAGTTCATAAACATATGAAATAATTTGGGTCCCCATAAAAATGTCCAAAATGTCCAACAAATAGATGGGTTACAGATATTCTACTGGTGAATTTGTAATCAGAACATCTTAAATATGAAAGTTTCCAAATATTGGCTCTATTTTTGTATCCTCCATCAAAAACGTCTAGAGCATTTTTTTCTATAACTTAGCAAGTTTAAAATGTTCAGTTTTCTGAATTTCATCACGAATCTAAGGGAAACTATGCTGTAAACTATTTTAAAGGAAGAACAACATATCTTTCTACATTCAAAAAATGAAAATATTAAAGAAATATTATTGATTCCCAAGTTGTGATAGTCTTATTATATAAAATAAGATCACCTTCAAAGGTAGCTTTCTGGTTTTATTTATGGGGACATATGGTACAGTACTTTGTTTTCTGACCAAAAAACTTAGTTTCTATATTACTTAACATCCTTGAATAATTTGGCCTTCCTTGTTCATGGCATAAACACTGTATGCCATGAGCTGCTAAGAAATACAATTAAAAGCAAAGGAGAAAGTCAAGCTTTACATGCAAAGTGCATTTTCATGTAAGAGGAATGGAACGGAAAATAGAAATATCCAGTGGGATATGAACTTTTAAAACCTGTTGCTGCCCCTCCAGGAAGACTGGTTGTCCGGGGGTATTTAGTCCTTGATATACCACTGCAGAATTAGAATATTTGTACCGGTATTTATTGATTCTTAGTTGACATTCTTACCTTTTTTTTCACAGCTTAACTTGATTCAAGTTACCTATTATCAGATAACAATCTGATGATAAACAATTTCAGCTTTACTTTTAGGACCAAAAGCTTTTATCAGTATATCACAATTGATACTTTATTTTGAACTTATGTACTAGAATACATTACTCTTAATATTAAATTCAATTACTGTACAATTTACTATATGATGAATATAAAAATATATCATGTCTATGTATAACATTATTCACTTTTAACGAAAGCCCCGAATATCGAGCAATTTACGAAAGCATCGTTTTATAGCATTAACAACATTCAGTTATTTTCAAAGCATGAATAAGTGGCACTGGTTTTCTGTTTTCTGGTTTTGGGGGGATGTTGAAACAGAAGCATCGAGAATACCTCAGAAATAATAAGGCTAGAAGTTTAGAAACCAGACGATTTGCAACTGTGACCTTATTCATCATTTAAAGCTAACAAAGTAGCTAAAATAATAATGTTCATGTTTATGAGGACTATCTCAATAAGGTCTGAAATTTTCTAAGAATATTTTATGCTTTACATTTGTCAGGAAAAAAATAAATTTTTTCCTTTTCGTTATGAATCATAAGAGAAAAACAATGCTTTAAAAAGTTATAAAAGGAAGTTATTTTCTTCGAGAAGTTTCTCTACCATATTTACACTAGATTTAGGACTAAAAGAATCTTTTGTAAAAACATAAATACCCCAAGCATTTACTCTGATTTTCTAAAACAGATATTTATAAAGTCATCTTTCTGGCTTTGATCCCATAATTTCTTCATTATAGAGAGGTAGGAAAAATAAAAGATTTTGGTTATCACAGAATGGCAATATAATACAGTTACGAATGAAAGAAAACACATTAGGATCGTGTCACCTATTATTATCTCATAATGGTGACTCTTTGTTTGAAGAGATTTTCATGGTGTCCCAAAGCAGGTTCTGCTTGTAAAGAAAAACTTCAGCATAATAGCGATAATCAATTAATATGAAAATCGATTCAGATGGCAGCTCACGCTGAGACACTGCTACCACAGAAATCCTTATGTGTTTTCTTGATTTACATTAGCCATCACATTTCTGAAAACTAGTATAAAGGAAATGTACGCCTATAAATAAAAATTCTCTAATTAGAGATTTTTTAAAAAGCTAGTTTTAATATGTGTATATTTTATTCTATATGTGTAATATCAAACACTTCATTAGCAAACTTACCTATATAAATATTAGAAGTTTCACAAAATACTAAACTAATTAAAAACAGTGTGAATTCCTCAACTGCAGTTTCACTAGATGAGTTTTGACACTAGGCTTGTATATAGATGGACTATGTCACCAAAGTGACAGCCCTTTGACTCTATTCATTCTCACCATGCTGTACACAAACCAGCATGCCACTGAAATTCACATTCCTTAAGTTAACAAAAATCACAAGACATAAAAATAAGTTGACTTAAATAACCAAGTAGCCTTCAACAAATGAGTGAATACAGAATGTAAAAATGTCTTCTTTCCCCGAATTCCCTCCTTGCTTCTCTAGCCCCGTCCCCAGCCCTGCCCCAGCTGCAGCATTTTGACAAACAATTTGGATTTTGCATTAAGAACAATAAAGACATTATTTTCTTTAACTTTAGTCTATACAAGAAATCTTGGATATCATACCTTTCACCTCCAGTTTGCATTCTATCTCCACTTCCCCGAGGTCATTGACTGCTTTGCAGCAGTAAGTGCCTCCATCATAGGGGCTAGGCTTACGAATCTCCAGGGTACAGACCCCCTGGTTGCTGAACATCCTGTATCTTGGGTCATCCACAATAGCAACTTTGTTTTTCATCCAGGTTATTTTAGGCTGAAGTTAAGATTGAAGAGAGTTAGGTCAAAATATATCTGTACTTAGCACACCAATAGACCATCAAAGTAAGAGACAAAATTTTAAAGCATAGCTTAAAAAGAAAGCACATCTACAAAGAACAGACACCTACTTGAGCACTGTTTCTCTCAAATTAAATTCAACTTAGTGCTTGGCAAAAATGTGAATGGGCAGTTCTGAAGAAGAAAGCCAGATTTGTTCAAAGGACATTTCTAGGGCAATCTTCCCAAAAGGATTCAGTTGCATTTGAATTTGATCTACTTGGGTAAAAACTTAATCACAAGATGAATAAGTTCTGGGCATCTAATGTACAGCATGGGTGGGGATAGGCCTTGCTCCTAAGCTCGGGATGAACCTCTCCATCTGACGGCTCCTCGTTCCCACCTGGATGTACCAACATCACTTCCAATTGAACATTCATTCGTTCGGCATCTTCCTCCCACCCTCAGTCCAGCTCTTTCCTTTGACTTTCCTATTTCTGTTCAAGATATATACAGGAAAAAATACCACTGTTTACAATTTTTCCAAATTCTATGGCACTTTTCCTCAGTGCCACCCGGGGATATATATCTCCATGGGCAACATTCATTAATTCATTGTTCTTCTCAAGTGCAAACATGAAACATTAAAACCTTTCTAAATCTCTTTAATAAGATGTGATAGCTCCCTTCTTAGCACTCTGTGTGCCCTTATCAAAGCACATTTTATATTCTGTCTTGCATTATAGTGTAATTGTTATTTACTTTAACTTACTACAGAACTCTCAATGAATCAACATTATTACCTAATTTCCCGGGTGAAAAAAATATTACTTTCATCTCCTTACCTCTCAGTTCTTTTTAAAATAGGTGGTTTTCTTTTTCTTTAGAAGGTATCTCTTAGTTAGTAAAGACATATAAGCATGTTTTACTACTACATTTGAACAGTGTCCCTAACTACACCAACATCCTCTACCCACCCCCCCGTCCTGGAGAGACACAAATAGCAACAGGAAGTTCTGTTTATATTATTACTTACAATTATAACATGGCAAATATAAAAGAGGAACTTTAAATTCAACTGATGTGATAGAAAACATGGTACCTTAGGATTTCCTCTCACACTGCAGTTCAGGGTGGCATTGTAACCAGCTACAGCGTAGGTGTTCACCAAAGGCTGAGTAAACATGGGTGCCTCTGTGAAATCAAAGTCGTCATACACTGGATTTTTGTAGATTTTACCTTTAAAAAAAAGCATTAAAATATGTTAAAAATATGAAAATTGGCCTGAGAATGTATTATTCTTAGCATGCTTTACTTATGATTCAAACTTGTCTGAGCTTGGAAAACACGTAAAAACATGAGTGAATGCCACATGGCATATACTTTGAGGGGTACAAATGTATAGCCGACCACACATGGGACAGAAAGCCAGAGTGGTCATCTGAAACTAAAACAGATATGGAGAGTTCTTTTGTGTCTTTCTATTTTGAACAGAAATGTATTCTAATATGAAAATCACAAGGACTGGCTTTAAGAAGGAGAATGATTTATGATGCAATAAAATGATAAAGACAGAGTTCAGTATCTCTTTTCATTGCAGAGTGGGTCCTATGTATAGCTACACTAATGGTGCCCAAGAATAAAAGTAACAAAACTCTATAAGTAAATGTTTATGTTTTTCTATCACTATGATTTTAGTCATTTATAGATCCACTGCCTAGAAGTCGAAATGAATGAAAGCTATATTTGTAAAAAATGCGATAATAATATAATTTCACTTAAAAACGTTCCTCTGTAAAATTAAAATTTTACTTGAACATCGTTACCATGACTTCACAATGTGCATTTACCATTTTCTTATTCCCTTTCATCATATCTTTCCTTCTTTCAGTCTTCTCTGTCTAGTCACTGTCAACCAAGGTTTCTAAGTGGCAGTCCACTCCCCACTCACCGTCCTTGGCGATCACCGCACTCTCTTTAGTCATCGTCGCATCCTCACTGAGGCCGCACATGTTTTCAGCAAAGACCCGGAAATAATATTCATTCCCTATGACCAGTTCAGTAATGGTGGCATTGGTTCGGTGATAATGCTCAATGACAGTGAACCATTCCTAAAAGAAAAAATCATAATAATTAGACAGAAAAATAAATACACATTTCCAGCTGTTGACTGAAATAAATAATGAGGATGCTTCATTCATAAAAAGAAAAAAAAGCACTAATTTTTATATTTGAGAGTAATAACTACACATTTAATACTTTACAATTATTTACATTTGACTATGTAATTTAATTCATTTACACATGAGATTCAAATATCCTAGATGTCATCTACTATCTTTATATTTTCTTCATAACCAGTGTCTGTCATCTATGTATCTACCTGTCTACCTACTTGTCTATCTATCCATCTTTTGTAGAAAAAAAGTATAATTATAAAATTTTAGTGCCAACTTATTATGAGGCAGAGATGAAAGTAAATCGCTAGAGAAAAATTAATAGTGTCCAGTAAATTTGCTTAATACCATTAACTCAGGGTCTTCCAGGTCTTTGCTCAGATTCCTCTCTTCCCTACCTGTTCCACCTGCCACCACTTTGGTCACATTGTATCACCTTAATCTGCCTAATTTTTTTCCCCGCAGCACTTACTACCTTGAATTATATTCTATATTTACTATTTTTCTTGTTTACTGTCTACCTCCCCCACAGGAATGGATACACCATGATATAAAGTTCAACTTCTCACTTCTTGTATTCCCAGTGCCTATTACAGTACCTGGCCCACAGCAGGTTCTCTGCACAAAACAAGTGTTCATTGAATACTTAATGAATGAATGAATGAGCAGTCAAGTCTACATTAAAATTTTTTTTCAATTTTTTCCCCCATCATACCAAGAAATAACAGCAGGTTCCAAGTTTTCTACTTGCAAACAGTAGAAAACCACATGGCATCACGTATTTTTAGTATCATGAATGAAGAAAATACATACTTTGACAAAAAGACACTTTATTGTAAGAAGTATTTTCCTTGGAAATTTTAGGGGCCATCGTTATCTATGAATTTGGGGTATTTTAAAGACACCAGAAAAATGTGGCTATGCCTTCTTTTATTCTGAAAGGAACTGATGCCAACTTTTATTCTAACATTTATTATACTGTGTTATTTATTGAATGAATGACTTTGTTGATTCTATTTGAGCATTGCACTAGTTGCTTTATGCCGTTTTAACTTTATAACAACCAAGTATGGTAAGTGTTTTTGCCCTTATTTTATAGATGAGGAAGATGGAGATCAAAGTCAAGTGACTGTCCAGGTATATGTGGTCTCAGGTGGCAATGCTGGGATTCAAGTCCAAGTCTGTGGCTCCACAGGCCCTGCCCTTTCCACTTTGCCATGTCACTTGTCCACTGCCCCGAGGGCTCCTCACCAAGGAGGGCCTTACGCCACCCCCTTTATCTCTGATGAAATGTGATTTTGCTGTTGCCAAACCAGAGAAAGGCAGATCTTACCATGCTCTTCTTGTCAGCCTTCTGGATGGTGTACCCTGTGATGGCAGCATTTCCATCATCCTTTGGTGGTATCCATGTCAGAGCAACATTCTCTCCCCAGACATCCTCAATCTTCACAAGTTCGGGTGGACCCGGACGGTCTGTCGGATGAATTCATGGTGTCACCGTGAGGTCACTTTCCCTCCCAATCTATACCTTGGTACATGAGGATATTTTTAAATGTCCTTCCCTGGGTTACTAGGGGCAACGCTCTTCCATACTCTCCCATGGGGGCTTCTGAGACCCTGTGCCTGCCATTAGAATGGAGCCAGACCAGATCCAGGGGCAGAGAATAGCCTCGGCGCTCCCTTCAACTTAACCAAAATCCAAAAGCTTTAGCCAGTGGGAGAAGAGTGCTTAGTTTAAATGGAATGACCTTTCACCCAAGGGGAGGCTTGCCCCTTTGGTTAGAGAACCTCAAGTTTCAGGTTTTATAATAATAAAAATGATTGGAAACAAGGCTTCTCCTAGCCCTGCTCTTAAATTTATTTCTTGACATTGCAAAAATTGTAGAACAGTTCAAGCAAGAGGGCTCCGCTCATAAAGGATCCTCTCTCTGTTCCTGTAACTCTGGGCAGAAGCAAGAACTAATCTCTTTTATTCTTTGGGCAGCTAAGTATCTAACTAGCCCTACAGAAGCAACCAATTTAGTGTTTAACTGTTTAACTTTGTTTAGGTACCTCTTCCTTACATTTAATAAAAATTCTTCATTCTCCACTCAAACTTTATTATTCATTAATTTCAGGTGTAGTGAGAAACATGTATCTAGAATCTACAGTGCTTTTTAATGCAAGAATCTAACATGGGCAATAGTCTTATCATTAGGGAGTTGAGAAACTAAGAATAAAAGAGAGCTGGAATGTAAAGCAATACATATGAATTTCACTAAAAAGTACACGTATTAATTTTCTTGAACATATATGCCCAAATCTCCCATGATTAGTCCTTTTAGTCAGTGAAAGTTTATTTTGAAATGCTAACAAATCTTACAAATTTATCTATTTTTTAAAAAAACGAATCTAAAAAAAGAATTTTTTGTAGAGCCAGCCTAACAAAAATCCCTACTCTTGCCTTAACAGCAAGGACAATTGGTCCCCATACTGCTTTGACAGAACATTCTGGTTCTTTCCTCCAAAACCTACCAACGATCTGAATGTCAATTGTTGCGCTGTCCATGAATTTGTCCACTTTGACTTCCAGGTCATATTTCCCAGAGTGGCTCCTCTCCGCTTTTCTGATAAATATGATTGTATCAGTCTCAGAGTTGCGAATGTTTATTTGATTCTTATCAATTTCTGCACCATCCTTCTTCCAAGTTAATTCTGGTCTTGGTTTTCCCTAACAAAGAAGACAGAAGAAGTACAGGAGGGAAATCAGATCATCTCAAGATGTTTTTTCAACATTACAAGGATGACAATGGCTTAACCCATTCTAGAAAGGTTGTAAAACACCACCCTGCTAGTCCGGTGGTGAACAATTACAGCACCCATTGATTGCATTCTGTGTGCAAGGCCCTACCTTATCTACATGACATTTATTTCTTCACATAAAGATAAGTATCCTCATTTTTTGGATAGAGGAGTTAAAAGATTTGCCTGAGGCCTTGCAGCTAAGTAAGCACTGGAACCATGTCTCCTAGCCAGGTGTCCTAGGCTCCAAAGCCCACACAACACAGCATAATGATTAAGGGCATAGACTCTGGGGCCCTGGAATCTATATTTGGTTTCTGACCACTTAATAGCTGTGTGACCTTGGGCAAGTTACCTCAGGTAAGTCACTTAACTTCTCTGACTGTCAGTTTCTTCCTTTCTCAAATAGAAGGGTAAGGAACTCTTCCCTTCCTGCCTCACAGGGTGTTTCTGAGGATCAAACGAGAGAATGTTTGAGAACTCTAGAGGTTATGCACATATACAAACATGATACACACGGACACACAGAGCTCTGCTCAAACCCAGGCTCCCATGAAAACCAAGCTAAAGGGACAGCCAATTCAGGCCATCCTCATTGCACTCGGGCCCCGGCCTGCGAAGAGGCATGAGTACTACATATACAGGGCTGTCCAGAAACTATCCAGCCATGTAATATAAAAAACAGAGACATTTATTATATTAACAATGGCTGGATACTTTTTGGACAGCCTTTGTACAATGCATGAAATCAGAAAGAAGGCCAAGAAGTACGTGAAGCAGAAGCCACCTTGCAATGGCTTGGCAAGGTTCTTCCCACTTCTCTCCTCCCATAGGCTAACACTGGGTCTGGGAGAGGAAAGAGCATGAGAACACGGAACTCATAGGTCTGGCATCTCAGGGACCGCTTAGTCACTAGGGAGAAGAGTGGTGTGTGTGTGTCTGTGTGCATATGTGTATGTGTATGAGTGATCAAATGTGTGCAGAGACATAAATTCTAAGGCCCTGCTGTCTGGTATGATAGCCATGAACTACATGTGGCTATTTAAATTAAAATTAATTTAAATTAAAGAATATTAAAAATTTATTTATCCAGTTTCACTAGTTCCAAGTCACACATTTCAAGTGCTCAATAGCCACATTTGGTTAGTGGTGACCATACTGCACAGCACATATATACAACACTTGAACATTTCTATCATCGCAGAAAGTTCAGTTGAACAGCTCTGTCTAGATGCATAACAGGACTCATACGAGTAGAGAGCTGGGGTGAGGGTTTGGGGAGGTACAGGGTGTGGGTGTGGGTGGGTGTGTGTGTGTGTGAATGAGACCAAAATTGATCTGATTATTGTAAGTGAAGCCTGGTCAATTTTGTGAACAATGGATTCTTTTGCTGGAACAATAGTTTGAAAATGTTCATTTATTTCAGTTAGTGGCATCATGATTTCAAATTTCAGTTATCCTTCTTATAGGAATTTTGTTTGGTTTGGGGTCATCATGGGAATTAAGCATGTATCGTTTTCCTGAATGTTATCCTGAGTGCTTCACTTAAAATGATCAGTTTTACAGATTTATAGGACCAAAAGAACCTTTAAGCATTACTTCATTTGGTATCTTCTTGATGTTTCTTCCTTGCCCTGCTGTGGTTCCTGAGCTTCGGGCAAGACTATATCTCATTTGTCTCATGCAGAAAGAAAATCTACTATAGTTTATAGATTTCTCTACTTCTATTGCAGGAGAATTTAAAATCATTGCCCCAAATCTCTTCCATTATTTGCAGACTCTCCCTTTCAGGAAATCCCGAATGATGATAAACTTAAATGCTAGAGCCCCTCCTTCTACTTAAACAGCCTGGCCCTGGAAAGAGAAAATAAGTGAGCCCTGAATACCTGGAAAGGTACAACCAGATTGACGGCTTCTCCAACTCTGCGGATATAGGTTTGCTTCAGGTGCCTCGGGACGCGAATCTTTGGAGCCTCTGAGTGAAGGTAAAATAGCATAATTTTGCAATCAGTATAGTAATCCCGAAATAGCCTGACATGAGTATAATGGCATGCTGTTCACTGGCATGACTTTGTGGTCACGTCTCTGCAATAAAATCTTAGATGTGCCACTAACATTATATATGGCAACTTTGGTTCAAAATGTTTTCTTCAAGGAGAGATGTTTTAACCATTTGACTTAGCAAAATTTATCCCTGATCTCCTTGACTTTATTGCAACTTTGCATTTTTATTGTCTGTTATAGGCAGAAAGCAACTTTATAAGAAAATACCAAATTTTCTCAGGGCCTTATGCATATTTCTCATAGTTTCTAACAGCGACTATATTTGCCAGCAAACATTCCACAAAAGATCTATAGGCACCACGTTAGCTGGTAGGACTGTCCATTCTTTCTCACTAGGAAAAAAAAAAGTTTTACCACCTAGTGCTTGCTATTTAGGTGATTCAGTTGGAGTTTGATAGTCACTTTGTTCCTGTGTGACTATGGTGAAGTATGCAAGGGGAAACCCTAGCCCGTTGTGTATTAATACTCATTAAACACTGTGGAGATACCAGAATATTTTGCTGCAAACTCATCAGGAGCAAGGAGTCAAAGGTTCACAGACTCACACGGATGAAGCAGGTCTCATTACTCAAGTGCTTTGTATGTGACAGGCACTGAGCAAAATGCATTATTTAAATGAATAATTCAAACCTCAGAACCACCTTAGGAGGTAAGTACTGTTTTTTACTTTATGATAAAGAAACTGAAGCATAGGACATTAAGTGACTTGCCAGGATTGGACAAGGTGACACAGCCAGGATTAGAACCTGGAGTCAGACTCAGTGCTCCGGTGACAAGCATGGCTGGCAGAGCCCAAGATCTGGCTTCGAGTCTCAGATCAGACACTTGGTAGATCTGGTCTCACTCTTCTCTTCTATAAAATGGAGCTGATAGAAACAAATTCAATTCTAATTCATAGAATTGTTGTGAGGATTAAATCAAGTCATCCATGTAAAGCATTTAGAATAATGGCTGATAATAGTAAGTGCGCAGCAAGCTTTAGGGGATGATGATGATGACTGAATGTTATGGTTGGCAGGGAATTCTCTAACTTTACATACAAGGACACAGAGACCCAGTAAGTTCCCACATCAAATTAAATCATAATAATAATAAAAGCTAGCATATATTGATTATTATACAGCAAGCACTCTGTTAAGCAAGTAACATGGATGAATTTATTCAATTTTCACAATCTCTTGATGTGGTACTATTATTATCCCTGTTTTGCAGATGAAGAAATTAAGGCTTAAAAAGATCAAGTCTCTTGTCCAAGGTGGCATAGCTAATAAATGATGGAAACAGGAGTAAACCTATGTAGGGTGTCTCCAGAATCTAATAAGAAAATGTGCATGCTTTACGCTTTCTTCCATCCATCCTTTATCCATCCATCCATCTATCCACCCATCCACCCACCTGTTCATCCATTCCCTGATTCACTCGCAAGAGGTTTCAGGAGGTCACACCATAAGTCTGGGGCAAAACATGGTCCACAAGCCAGACACACCGGCCCTCAGTTTAGTGTTCTTTCCCTTGGAGTTGTGGTTCTCAAACTTTTTGGTCTCAGTATTCCATGACAGTCTTAAAAATTATCATGGACTCACAAAGGCTTTTGTTTATGTGGACTATATATTATCTATTGCCACATTCGAAATTAAAATAGAAATTTTTGAAATATTCATTTAAAAATGATAAATAACATTTTAATGAAAAACAACCATATTTTATATTAACAAAAATTTGGTGAGATGAGTTGCATTATTTCATATTTTGGCAAATCTCTTTAATATCTGACTTAATAGAGGACAGTTGGATTATCATATTTGTTTCTGTCTTCAGTCTGTTTCAATATGTTGTACTGGTTGAAGTATATGAGGAACATCTGGCTTCGCATGGATGGAGGTATATAAACTTTTCAGACAATTACTGATATTCCTCATTCATTCTACACCTAAAATGATGAGTTGTAGTTTCCTAAGGGTTAATTGCAATGTGGAATCTGAAACCATTTTGATGACCTTTTTCATACTCTGTTACATTAAAATCTATTGGTCTATCCTGCATTTTGAATGTACCTTTTATCTATGCGTGATTTTTTGTAATATGTATTTGTCATTTGGAAAATATTGTTCCACTGAATTACGCAGATGTTCCAAATGCTAACACATTCCATTCTACAATATCGAAAAATTACATTTGTTAATATCATCACCTATTTTATCAGAAAAGCTTTTAAGTATTAGAAAGCTGTCAAGTCCATGGTGGTGGATACAAGTTTTCCAAAATTTTCTAATTTTTGCTTGAAAGCTCAAATTTTCCCATTGACAAGTTGATAACAAATACTGTCAACTGTTCTTCTTGACGTAACTGGCTCACTCCGTTCATTTTCTAGAAAATGTCTGCCAAAGTCTGACTTCACAGCTTGTCACTCAGTCATCCTTTCAAGTCAAAATGGAACTTCTCATGAACAAAGTCACCAGTTCAACCCGCAGCTCAGTTACGTAGTGCTTTCCTGGGGGTCGCCCTCATACCGTGGTGTGCAGCGTAAGTGCTTCACACATACTTTGCATTGCATTGTCACATAAGTAGAGAAAAAAACATACTCAAGGACCAAGATTTAATAAAATTAATAATTTTCATGTTTCACCAAGAACACTCTAAGGCAAAACTGGTCCTTTTATTTTGACCGCGAGTGCATGGGGGTGAGGAAGACAGGGACAGCTAACACAGTTTGGTGGCGCTGATCTGGTTCATACTAAGGCACCAGCAGTTTTACTCACTTTCACTTTTACACCATCAGTGCAGATATCAAAACATTGTAAGGGGCAAATAATATAGCCCTATTATTACGAAGATGGTTTTGACCTTGCAGACGCATTGGAGGTGCGTTGCCGCGGCAGGGATTGTAGGCACTGCTGCATTAACACACACACTCCAGTGCGAACAGGCAGCCCAGGCAGAGCTGGCTCCTGGAACCTGGTGAAGTCAACTAACTGGTCCTCAGAGTACCAAGTTATAAACACGAAGGTGACCTCCCACTCTGCCTGAAGAGAGCTGTTTTGTTAATTTCTAACTCCTAGAAAGCATTAATAAAATATCAAAGGAGTTACAACAAACTAGGAGATTTTGAGAAAGAAGGGGGTTAAAAAAAAAAAAAGCCAACAATGTAAAATGGAACCTAAATCTTGAAAGCCTCGCCACCTACCAATGACTTCCTTCACGAGAATGGGCTGAGAGTAGTACTTGGGCTCGCTGGCACCTGCCGCGTTGATAGCCTTCACGCGCACAAAGATCTTGGCATCCGTCGGCAGACCTGTGATGGTGAACTTCGTCTTGTCAATCAGCTCTGTGTTCGCAACTATCCAGTCCTCAGCTAAAGTCCATAAAAGAAAAAGATAAGGAGGAGGAACAGTCTTTAGTGACAGAAATCGTGCTAAGGATTATGGTCAACTCGAAATTAGTATTTTGCTCATAACTAAATTCAGAGAGATTATGATTTTAGTCTGCACTCACGCTACCTGGGTGAGCATGTTTCACATATTTAAATCAAAAATGGCCTCAAATGGCTAACATAAACAACAGGAAGAATAAACTGTCAGGTTCTACCAATTCTGGAAAACCTCTTATTCAGGATTCAAATATCCTGAATAATAGTAACAGTTCCCAAGAATTTTGCAGCAGTTTTATTTCAATTTGGTTTCATAATGATTGATGTAACCATGATATCTAGCCATCTATCTACATTAAAGTTCAGAAAAACAGGAAAATTCTATTTTTATGAATCAGAAACATTGACCTATATAGTCTATATAATCTCTCTATTTTATCTTGGCTGGTTCGTTATTGTGAGATACTAATCTGCATAATCAGTATAATCTCATCATATTAATTCACATTCATGAAGAAAGAATAGAAATTCACATCCGCCAAAAGGAAACACAGCTCACAAGCTGATACCTTATAAGAAGTTGGTAAAATTCTATCCCCTCAACCAAAAATCTAGTTTTTTTTTTTAACTTTATTTTTTAGTTTTTGGTAGCTTTTTCTACAACATCAAGAGAACTTAAACTTAACATCCAGGGCTTACAAATATTTCAACTTCTGAAAGGAACGTTATGCCCATAGGACAAAAGAAGGCTTGGACCCCACATTATTAAGTCATTGTCCACCCCCACCCCCCCACCCCAGCTCTCAGGGCTTTATGTGTGTGTGTGCGATGGACATACTTCATGCTTGCTCATGGAACATTCCCAGAAACATTATCCTATTGTAAGAAAGTTCGAGAGTGTCACAGAATACTTTACCTGGTAGATCATACGCAGCCTCCCCATTTTCATCAGACTGTTTTGCTGATGTACCTTTGAGAATCCGTCATTAAAATTAATTAAAGACACCCACTTTCACACCAGAAGAATATCGTATCAGCAGTCAGCATTCTCTGTTAGTAAAGTATGCAAAGTGTGCAAAGAAATTTGTCTTCAGAGCAGTGAGAGAAGAGACCAAATGTGTTAGAGGGTTCCTCAGGAGAGGCACGGCCTGCTCTGCGCAGACCATGGTTTTGGTCCTGAGGCAGCCACCACAGAGAAGAGGAGGGAAAAGAAAAGAGAAGAGAAGAGGAGGAGAAGAAGGCTGGGACACCTCCAGCTGTGAGAAGAAGAGACAGAGAAGAACAAGCAAGATCCTGAAGAAAACAGAGTTGTGGAGGTCCTGGAATCCGCAGAGGAGCAGTGTACAATGGAATAGTCTATCCTTGTTCCTGTGCCTGCCACTCCAGCCTGGGAGGGTCCTCTCTGGTCCCCAGGGGACACGGTGCTCCCACAGTGGGGCGCCCTCATCAAAGTCCGGAAGTGCGGGCACTGGTGATAAGGGCAGCCCTTTCTTACCAGGGCTCAAGTTCTTGTTCTTTTATTATTATTATTTTTTTAAGATACAGTTTCCGTAAAAGGGCTCAAGTTCTGAGTGGAAATGCTGGCTGCCCCAGCAGCTCAAGAGGCAGCCCTGGTTACCATGACAATGAACTCTGTGACAAGAAAACAAATGGAGCCTTCCCTGGTCCCTACATTTCACATGGGTGGCTCACAGGGTGGTCTTGGGCATGCCCCACTGGTTTGGGATGATGACTTTATTGGTGTCAGGAGAGGAGCAGGGGAGTGGGGACAGGACTTCTGGTCCCTTGGAACCTTTGCCTCTCTCTTGATTCAACCCTACTGGGAATATCAAGAGACGTGGCAGGGAGCCAGAATATCCTGGCAGTTGGGAGGGTACGCGGAGGATGAAAATTACCAGTGACTTTGAAAGAGAGATACGTCTTTAAGCGAATGGTCTGTTTGGGAGCTATAATGTTGGTGTTTGCACAGTCAAGAGACAATTGATGAGAACATGAAAATAGGAGACTGAGAAAACATGTACAAAAGAGTGAAAAACTAGTAAAAGAGAAAGTTTCAAGAGAAAACAGGACGAAACAAGATGAGAGAGGAACAAAGACAGCCCATCTGCTCACATTTCAACCACTTTAATGGAGGAAAACAAAGAGAAAGAAAACGGTGTCCCTGGGGATGGGGAAGGAATATGTCAGTTATTTAACAACGTGAGGAGAATTTTTAAGAGAGGAAAGAAAGAACTAGAGTGGAGGAAGAAAACAAAGTAAGAGTGAAGTGTTGCAGGCATTAAAAAAAAAAAACAAAAACAAGAGAAAGGCAGAGTCCAAAACAACACACGATCTTATAAAAGAAAGAAGTCTCTTACAGAATAAAACCTGACATATCTCAAAGCATTAAACACTACAGAAAATTAGTCTAGAGGACAACAGCCATTAAAAGAGAATGAAGAATAGGCAGCCACATAAAGAAAATAAGAAAAGACTGCAAGAAGAAAGATATACACGTTATGAGAGAACTTCCATAGAAAGCTAATTCCAAAACGTTATGTGACAAAATATACATAAGAAATGACTGTGTACATATACATATGTATACACAGATATACATATGTATCTACACAGACCACACGCAAAATTATGTAAAATACACTTCATTGTATTTTATCTAAGGTGGGTAACATCAAAATGACAGCCATCTATCATTTTGCTGTATCTTCTTACTTTTTAAACCTATCAGAAAGAAAAGAGTAAAGAATTTGCTCTGTTTCATACATACACAAAAGGTTTGTGTTCAGCAGCCACATCACATACAAGATTGGGAAATTCTGCTGGCTGGGCAATATAAAAACAAAGAGGAGTGCTCAAGATTTTTTTTTAAATCACGGGAAAAACAGAATAGGAATAAAGCATATTCTGAAGTGCTCAAGGACTTACTTGTTGCGTTAGTGACACCACCCCGCCTCCCTTGCTGGGTTAACCCTGGGAACTTTCTTATAATGTTTCCACGGATGGCTTTTTAAACCCAGGAAAAAATCAAACATAGTATTCGGTGAATGGAGTGTGTGTCAAAGGAATTGAGTGATAGCAGGATGCCCCGTCTCCTCTTCTTCCCTCCAGACCAGCGACTTTCCATGGCTGCTCCACTCCAGGGGTCTGGGATTTCTTTTTCAGTGGTTTTCTCTTCACAAGAAGTTTCTTCTTCATAGTGGTTTTTCTCCGGGGGGAGGCACATTTGTGTTCCTGATTTCCCAAATGTGCTCTGCCATCTCCTTCCTTCCTTCACTTGAAGAATCCATGCTAAAGTTTGGGGTCCAAAGAGTTTTCTTGAGATGTTAAGTCTTGGGCTACTGTTTGTGGAATATGAACAAGCTTCCCTGTGGATTGTTTACCTACCATCCCCTAGAACGGAGCCTGAGTCCAGAGCAGGGGCAGTTTTATTCAGCCATTTTCAAATGTCATCCCCTTCTAGTCATGGCAAATGGGAAACCAAGAAACATGGCAGGCTTTTGGTGAATTTCACTTTTTTTTTTTTTTTGGTTTTTAGGTATACTCTGGCACATATTTTCTCATGTCATTTTTTCTTCTGTTATTTCTATCAGTGATTTTTTGTTTTTTGGGCCTTGTTCCTCTTCCCCTCCTAAATTTAAGGGATTAAATTTTTATATGTCCAAGCCCTGAGATAAATGCTACATGTTCAATCTATTTCTTATACCCTCTGGGATTTAATGCTGCTTCCTTTAAAACTAAGAGCTGTTTTTAATTCTTCTTCTGCATTTTTCTTTTCCTTTAAGAAGGCAGGAGATGATCACCAGATAGCCAAATATGTAGTCTGTCATTATACCCATAACAGGCAGTTCTTTTGATAGCTAAGTTCTGCTCAGCATAGGTTTTAGAATTTCCAATTGGCTTCATCTTGTCTAGACTTTTATTTTGCAGGGGTACAATTCAATTCCACCAGTTGAAGAAGTGGTAGTCCCTGAAGTTTTTTCAGAGCCCCTTCTTCCTATGTCTTAGTTCAATCGTGTTGCACAATCTGGCAGCTTAGCCAGGATATTTTTGAGATGTCAATTTATTAGCATCAAGTACTAAAGAAGTGCTAAATTTTTACACAGCTCAGAAGGATGATATTTGGCTTGATCTTGTTTTCAGTAGGAAGGAGATGAGTTCCCAAGAAAGAGAGACAAAAGAAAGGGGGACATATCTCACCTATTGATGACAGTATTCATTTTATCTGCTAGTTGTACTTACTTCCTTCAAAGCAATACTCTAGCACATAGCCATCTAAACCTGCTGCACCAATCTGGTCTGGGGGCCGCCACTTCATGGTGACAGTTGTGTCAGTGACAGAGTCAACAGTCAGAAGAGTAGGAGGGCTGGTTACAGCTTAAAGATAAAAAAGACAGAAAAAGAAGAAACTATTAACTACAGAGTTATGGCACAGGAACTGTGACAAAATGAACTGGGATACAAATGAAAATAGACACAGAAGCCCTACATCTTAATAAAATTCAACTGAGACTCATGAGCATGGTTGTATGCGAGGCAAAGATCTGATAAACGTGAGAATTTTGGAAATGCTACCAGGCATTTCCTCCAATTTGGGAGGTTAGTGTGGGAGGCTGGGAGACCTAAGGAAGTTGAAGAAGTCAAAGTTCATAATCTAATGATCTAGAGTAAATTTCCTATAACTCTCTAACTTTCAAGTACAAACTCTTGCACTAAATCTTTCTATTGAAAAAATACCTCCCTACCATAAAATAGTGGAGACATTTCATCTTCTATTTCTTTGCCTTCACCGAACTGACTTTTTTTGGTTCAACAGATAACATTTAAGATGTGATTATAAAGCAAAGAAACTGGTTTCCAAGTGTGGTTTATTGAACTAATCTCAATTTTTTTTCAATGCCGTCCTTCAGAAATGAAGAATTGATCTCCATTTGTTTCAGTTATAACGTTTACACCAAGATGCTGGGTTATACCCTCAGAAGGTCAAATTGAGAGTAGTCATGTGTTAATGTACTCAGCAACATGTTTTCAGTGGGTAGTGGCAACTGGAGCCACCCACAGCTGACACTGGAATTCTGCTAATGAATTCAAGGGCCTATATTTTGAAGATATTCAACTTCCACCTAAGTTGCTTTTTAATTTCTTAGACAGAAAATTGCCCCAACTACTTCCAATCCCCTGCTCATCCACCGCTCTAAGAAGCCTCCAGGCCTGTTCCAGTTAGAGATCAGAAGGAAAACAGTTATAATCTGGGCCAATAACAAAGAATATCTCTCTTGACTCACCCAAAGGAACAAAAGGCTTGGAGGGCATACTGGGCTTGGAGACGCCGACGGCATTGACCGCAAAGATGCGGACCTCGTACGCCACACCTTCAATCATCTTCTTGGGCTCAAAAGTTGTGTCCTTGCAGAGTTCAAAATTCAGCCTCATCCACCTGGAGCTTTGTTTCTTTTTCCTTTCAATAAAGTAACCTGCAGGTACACGAAATAAAAACTGAGGGTTTTCTTTGGTCTCCAAAATTAAACTTTGTCAGATATTAGAAATCCTTAAAACTTGGTATTTTCTCAGCACTCTAAGTGAAATGGTCAAACACGTATATATTTTTAACCCACCTTATTTCACCAGTTTGAGAAAGATTATAGAGAATAAGGGAATACAAGTATTAACATCATAAAATATAGACAAAAACAAAATAACAGGACTAAAAAAGAAGTTAAAATTGTACTAGAATGAGGAGAAAAATGGATAGCAGATATGTAGGCTATGGCAAATTAGACAGTTGCCATAGGTGAGCAATCCAGTCAGAGCCAATAGGGTTGGTTCTGAGTCCCAGCAAGGAAGACAGGAGGAAATGACCATTTTGTGTGTCTCATTATTACCCAGGGGAAAAATTCTTGTGCTGTCACAGAAGCAAATTCTTCTAAGCATTTAACTCTAAAAGAAATTTCTTCATAGACTTAACCCTATGGCATTAGACATTCACTGACTAGAGCAGTGGAAGTTAGGCTTGTAGGTATTTCAAAATTAAATATTGATTGTCAATGTGAAGCAGAAAGAGAGAACAGGCAATCAGGTGATATTCACAAGAGCTATTCATATCTCCAAGTAAGCACAGAGCATACCAAAATACACATATTTCAATTTGAATGGATATTTAAACTCACAGTACAGGTTTTCTCCTAAATACAGTATTTTTAAATGTACTCTGTACTAATACGCATAAAGACTGGCAGGTACACAGGCTGACCAACACGTAGTTACCTAAGATTGGAGACCCTCCATCGTAGACAGGAGGCTCCCAGTTCATGATGCACCAGTCATCTCCCACCTCTGTCACTTTTGGAGCCACTGGAGGATCAGGGATGTCTGCAGCAGACAAAAAAATTGGATGAAATAAAATAAAATAAGAGAGTGCAAAGAAAAGTGTTAATAAAAATGTGGTTTTTGGTGATAAATAATATAGAAACTGTGATTTCTAAGTGCTTTTCCCTGTTCACTGGAATGCACTTAGCAACTAATTTGGGCAAAAAGTCATGCTCAATATGAGATAAGGGAAGGTGAGCCCAATAAAAATAAAAATAATGACATTTCCAGATCCCTTAAACTTGTGTCACAACATTATAGAACAAACGCTTCATGGAACCTAAGACTCTTGTTCTTTACTTTGAAAATGATAGCTGAGAAATTATTGTCTAAATGTCAGATGTGGTTGTGGTGGTGGTGGTTGTTATTGTTAACTACAAAGGGAACTCCCAGCAGAACTGAATCAAGGACTAATTATTATAAATTTCACATCACTTGGAAGATTTAAGATGTTGACTGGTGGAAATCCAATTCAGACATGGCGAGTCACTATGTCTTGTAAATATATAGTTTTCAATGCCTCATAAAGTGACCTTAGTTTTTGGTCAGCTTGAAATACATCATTTAAGGGAAAACTAAAGTGAGAAGAGGAGATCATGAGACCTCGGAACACTAATAATCTGCTACACTCAGTTCTACTCAGTTTCAGGCTTAGGAAAAATGTGCTTAGATAATTGTCTAAGGATCAAGGCAGATCTTACTCTTTTATAAAGATTATAATGTGTGAAATTAGTTAGCGATTGTGTTTCAGTGGTGTTTTACAGGACACTAAAAGGGAATATAACTTTAGAGCCCAAATGGCTGATCTTAGCTACTCATTCCTCCAATGAGAATTCCTCTAGACAAGAAAAAAGAAGAAAAGGAAAGAGAAAGGAAGGAAAGGAAAGGGGAAAAAAAGAGAAGAAAAGGAAAGCAAAGAAGTGGCATAGGTAGAAAAAGAGAGAAGGTGATTTATAAAACGTAGCTGTGCTGTGTGTTTCTTTTGCTGGTAGCACAGAGAAGCTGAGACAACCAAGAGCTGGCAAAGCCTGCTCTGAGTCTAGACATGTCGGCTTGATTATGGAAGTGTGTTTACCTAGAGGACTTACCCACAACTTTAATCTTGATGCTTGCATGTGCTTCTCCTGCTTCATTTTTCAGATTTATGTGGTAAACACCAGAGTCATCTCTTTCAGCTACATCAATGACCAGAGTGCTGCTATCAGGGTAAGATTCTGCCCTTATCCGGCCACTGCCCTCAGCAATAGCCTAAGAAGGCAAAACATGAAATATGGCATGATCTACGCAACAACGAGGGTTTCTTTAGAGTACCTGGTAACTTGAGAAAGACGTGGGGTTAATGCCTAATACACAATGTCTCAGTTTAATCCTCCCCCATCTCTAATGACAAAGGTATTATTACACCATTTTACACACGAGGAAACTGAGATTTGTTCAAGGCCACATGGCTAAGAAGTAGCAAAACTAGGATTTGACCCCAAAGCCCTAACCACCAACTCTCCCGAGAGAAAGTCGTAGAACTAAAGATACAAGTACAGAAGTGTCATTTCAGGAGAGGAGTCTCCTTGCGTATGAAATTAAAAACACTCAAATTCATCAGGAATGAAACAGTGATTTGTTCATTTCCTTAGATGTCTCGAAAATTTGAAAATACTGAAAACGGTTGAAAAGGCTGCAAGACTAATTTTCCACTCAAGTTATTGAATATTGATTTTCCCCTTCCAGCAAAAACATGGAATAATAAACATCTAATCCCCAAAGTACAGACAGAGTGAGGTTGAGCCCCCTATTGTATTTTCTTTATTTTCTTCTTCTTCTTCTATTTTTTACTTTTTTCTTAAACCTGAAATTTAAAGCCGTATTACATTTTTCTGATTCCCAGTTCTTATCTTCTATATAACAATGAGTAGCCAACATAGAAAGAAGAAAAACAGAGAAGGTCAAGGTAATTTAGAAACTAGGCTATTTGCCACTAACTACTAAGTTAACTGTACTCTTTTGTGTCTGTATTAGGACTCACGAATTTTCAATAACATAAGATTGTGACCGTGGTAAGAATACCTGAAATAATTTTCTTAATTCTTCTATTTTATAACAGAATAAAATTTCTTCATATTAGCCAGATTCTGATGTAAGATTATAAAAGATGTTCTGCTTTGTTTTTACTGTGAAAAGAAAAATACTTATTTAGGGTGGTGTTACACTATTCACTTCAGTTTCCTATATTTTGTTTTGTTGGTTTGCTTGTTCTGCTATAATTTACGTGGAGTAAAACGTACACTTTTTAGCTATACAGTTCTATGAATTTTGACAGATTTATTCAATTGTGTAATTACCACCACAATCAAGATGAAGACCATTTCTGTCATTTTCAGCAGTGTCCCCAAGCTCTTTGGCAATTATCCCGCACCCACATCCTGGTCCCTGGCAACCATTGGTCTAATATCTGTCCCTAGTTTTCCTTTTTTTGAAAATGCCATATAACTGGAATCAAACAGTGTGTGGTCTTTTGAATCTGGCATTTTTTACTTAGCATGATGTTTTTTGTATTCATCCATGTTGCTGTATGTATTAACAGTACATTCTTTTTATTGCTGAGTAGTATTCCATTGTATATTCCATGTGCAGTTGGTTCATGTATATGCCAATTGTATGTTTCTACAATTGGACTTTTGGGTTGTTTCCAGGTTTTGACAATTATGAACAGAACAGCCATAAATGTTCATGTATAGCCTTTTGTGTAGACACATGTCTTCATTTCTCTGGGGTGTATAACTAGAAATAGCATCATAGAGCTGTATAGGAAGAGCATATTTAACTTTATAAAAACTACCAAACTATTTCCAAAAGTGGAAGTACCATTTTGCATACCCACAAGTGATGTACAAGAGCTTAGTTGTTCCATCCTTGCCAGAATTTGGTATTGTCAATTTTTATAGTGTTTTTTAAAAATGATTTTTAAAAAATACTTTTTTAGGCTAGGTGTGGTGGCTAGGTTTGGTGGCTCATGCCTGTAATCCCAGCACTTTGGGAGGCCGAGGCTGGAGGATGGCTTGAGGTCAGAAGTTCAAGACTAGCCTGGGCAACATAGTGAGACCCCATCTCTAAAAAAATAAAATAAAATAAAATAAAATAAAAAATTAGCCAGGCATGGTGGCACACATCTGTAGTCCCAGTTCCTTGGGAGGCTGATGCAGGAGGATTGCCTGAGCCCACAAGTTCGAGGTTACAGTGACCTATGATTGGGCCACTGTCCACAGTGAGACTCTGTCTCAAAAAAACAAAAAACAAAACTTTTTTAGTCTACCTTCTTTTACTTAGCATAATTATTTTGAGATTCATCTGTGTTCTTGCGCATATCAGTAATTCATTTCTTTTTATTGCTGAGTAGTCGTCCATTGCATGAATACACTCCAATTTGTTATTCATTAACCTGTTGATGAACGTTTGTGTTGTTTTTAGCTTTTGGATATTATAAATAAAGCTACTATGAACATTTGTTCTAGTAGATTTTTGCTTTGTCGATTGCATTGGATTTTCTAGGTTAATAATCATGCCATCTGCAAATAAAGACAGTTTTACTTCTTCTTTTTTTAATATGGCTGTATTTTATTTTATTTTTTCTTCGTAGGCCGCCCTGCCTAGAAGATCAAGTACAATGTTGAATGCAAATGGTGAGAGTGCACATCTTCTGTCTCTTCTTCCTGATCTTAGAGGTAAAGCATTTAGTCTGTCACTATTAAGTAGGATGACAATAGTAAGATTTTCATGGATGTCTTTTATCATGTTGAGGAGGTTCCTTTTACTTCCTAGTTTGCTAAGAGATTTGCATTAGGAATGGAAGTTGGATTTTGTCAAAGTTTTTGCTATGTCTATTGAGAGAGCTGTATTTTTCTACTTGTTAATATCACGAGTTATAATAATTGATTTTTAAATTTTGAAGTAACTTTTGTGTTTCTGGGACAAACCCCACTTTGTCACAATATATTATTCTTTTTGTACATTGTTGGATTTGATTTGCTAAATTTTGTGTAGATTTTTCATCTACGTTCATGAGTGATACTGGTTTATAGTTTTCTCTTTGTGTAATGTCTTTCTCTGGTTTTATTATAAAGGTAATACTGACCTTAAAGAATGAATTGGGAAATATTCCTATTCCCTCTTCTTCAATTTTCTGGAAGAGTTTATCTAGAATTATTTCTTCTTAAATGTTTGTTAGAACTCTCTAGTAAAGCCATCTAAATCTGGAGCTTTCTTTGTGAAAGATTTTTAACCACAAATTCCATTTCTTTAATAGATATAGGGCAATTCAGTACCGATTTAGTGGCATTCCACACATCTGATATATCGTGTGTTCATAAATGTTTTCTAATTTACCTGTGATGTCTTCTTTGATTCATGAGTTACTTAGAAATGTGTTATTTAGGTTCCAAATACTTGGGAATTTTCTAAATATCTATTACTGATTTCTAGTTAATTCTGCTGTGGTCAGAGAACATATTTTGCATGACCTGAATCCTTTTATATTTAGTGAGGACTATTTATGGCCCAGAATATGGTCTATCTTGTTAAGTGTTACATATGCACTTTAAAATAATGCCCATTCTGCTTTGTGCAATGGAGTGTTCTAGAAATGCCAGTCAGTTTCAAGATGATGGGTAGTATTGTTTAAGTCTTCTACATTCTTATTGCTTTTCTGTCTTCTTCTTCTATCAACTATTGAGAGAAGAGTACTGAAATCTCTAATTTATCTATTTCTTCTTGTTATTCTATCATCTAGCTATTTGTTTTCTACTTGCCCCATCTATTCTTTGTGCCTCATCTTCTGCCTTCTTTTGGATTAATTAAATATTTTTATGATTCCATTTTCTTTCCTTCGTTGATTGATTAGCTATAACTTTTTTACTATTTTAGCAGCTTCTTTAGGGTGTATAGTATACATCTTTAACTTTTCACAATCTACCTTCAAGTGATATTATAATACTTCATGTACATTACAGACAGTCCCTGACTTACAATGTTTCCACATATGATTTTTCGATTTTACAAAGGTGCAAAAACAATATGTGTTCAGTAGAAACCATAGTTCCAATTTTGAACTTTGATTTTTTCCCAGGCTAGCAATATGCAGTATGATATTCTAAGAGCCTCAGTTCCCAGTTAGCCACGTGATCAAGATGGTAAACAACTTATGGTAAACTTTACCATGTACTGTGTTGCCAGATGATTTTGTCCAACTGTAGGCTACTATAAGTGTTCTGAGCACATTTAGGTAAGCTAGGCTAAGCTAGGATATTCAGGAGGTTAGGTATATTAAATGCTTTTGATTTACAATATTTTCAACTTATGATGGGTTGATTTGGCATAGCCCCATCATAAGTCAAGGAGCATCTGTAGAAGAAACTTACAATAGTACAGTTCCATTTTACCCTTCCCAATCCTTACTTCTATTTCTCCACTTCTGATCTTGTACTTTTGTTGTTATAAAATTTACTTATTATAAACTTTACAATGCATTGTCACAATTTTTGTTTAAACAGTCAATTTTCTTTTTAAGAGATTTAACTAATAAGAAAAAATTCTTATATGTTTATCCATGTAGTTACATTTCTGGTGCTATTTGTTCCTTTGTGAAAATATTTCCAACTGGTATCATTTTCCTTCTGACTTCAAAGACTCCCTTTAGTATTTCTTGTAGTACAAGTCTGCTGGTGAATTCTTTCAATTCTTTTATATCTTAAAATAATTTTACTTTGCCTTCATTTCTTAAAATTATTTCTACCAAGTATAGAGTTCTAGGTTGACACGGTTTTTGTTTTCTTTCAAGACTTTAAAGATATTGCTCCACTGTTTCCTCACTTGTCATGCTCTCAGAGACATCTGCTGTCATCTTTGCCTTTGTTCCTCTGCATGTGACCTTTTTCTCTTTCTGCTTTTAATATTTTTTCTTAACCACTGGTTTTGAGTAATTTGATTATGATGAGTCTTGGTGTAGTTTTCTTAATGCTTCTTGTGTTTGGGCTTATTGAGCTTTATTGTATCAGTGAGTTCATAATTTTTATCAAATTTGGAAAATTTTTGTCCATTATCATTTAAATATTTTTCTGTCCCTCGCTTTGGGGACTCCAGTTCTATCCTGTCTTTGGGGATAACATTTGACTGCTTGAAGCTCTTCACAGCTCAATGATATTCTTTATTTTCCCCAGAAAATGGAAGGGGAGGAAACATTCCCCAACTTTTTTTGTCCTAATTAATGAACTATTCTTTTTAGAGCAGTTTTAGGTTCACAGCCAAATCGAGTGGAAAGTACAGAGAGTTCCCATGTATCGAATGCCCCCACACATGCACAACCTCCCCAGCATTAACATCCTGTGCCAGGGCGATACATTTGTGACAACTGATCAACCTATGTTGGTACATCCTTATCACCCAAAGTTCATAGTTTACACTGGGGCTCACTTTTGGTGTTGCATATTCTACAAGTTTTAGCAAATTTATAATGATACATGTGCATGATTATAGGATCATGCAGAGTGGTCACTGTCCCCAACATCCTCTGCGTTTCACCTATCCATTCCTCTCTCTCCCCAACCTTTGGCAACCATTAATCTTTTTACTATCTCCACAGTTTTGCTTTTTCCAGAATGTCATATTAGTTGGAATCATATACTATGTCTCCTTTTCATGTTGTCTTCCACTTAGTAATACACATTTAAGGCTCCTTCATGTCTTTTTTGGCTTAATAGCTCATTTCTTTTTAGCACTGAATAATATTCCATTATCTGGATGTACTACAGTTTATTTATCTATTCCACTACTAAAGGACATCTTGATTGCTTCTAAGTTTTGGCAATTATGAATAAAGCTGCTTTAAACACTTGTGTGCAGGTTTTTGCATGGACGTAAGTTTTCAACTCATTTGAATAAATACCAAGGAGCACGATTGCTGAATTGTATGGTAAGGGTATGTTTAGTTTTGTAAGAAACTCTCAAAATGTGCTCCGAAGTGGCTGTACCATTTTGTATTCCCATCAGCAATCAATGAGAGTTCCTGTTGCTCCACATCCTTGCAAGCATTTCGTGTTGTCAGTGTTTTGAATTTGGCCATTCTAACAGATGAATAGCAGAATCTCATTGTTGTTTTAATTTACAATACTCCAGTGACATATGATATTGAATATATTTTCTTATGCTTACTTGCCATCTGTATACCTTCTTCGGTGAGGTATTTTTTTCAAGTCTTTTGCTCATTTTTTTTTTCTTTTTTTTTGAGACAGGGTCTTACTCTGTTGCCCAGGCTAGAGTGCACTGGCATCATCATAGCTCATTACAGCCTCAAACTCCTGGGCTCAAGTGATCCTCCTGCCTCAACCTCCTGCATAGCTGGGACTACAGGCACACAACACCATCCTTGGCTAATTTTTTTTTTTTTTTTAGACATAGAATCTCACTATGTTGCTCAAACTGGTCTCAAACTTCTGGCCTTGCATGATCTTCCTGTTTCGGCCTCCTAAAGTGCTGGGATTACAGGTGTGAGCCACCTCACCTGGCCCTTTTTACCCATTTTTAAATCAGGTTGTTCATTTTCTTATTACTGAGTTTTAAGAGTTCTTTGCATATTTTGTACAATAGTCCTTTATCGGATGTGACTTTGTAACTATTTTCTCCCAGTCCATGGCTTGTCTTCTCATTCTTTTGACATTGTCTTTTGCAGGGCAGATGTTTTTAATTTTAATGAAATCTGGCTTATCAATTGTTTTTTTCATTGATTATGACTTCGGTGTATCTAAAGGGTCATCACCATACCCCAAGGTCATCTAGGTTTTCTCCTATATTATCTTCCAGGAGTTTTATAGTTTTACATTTTACATTTAGATCTATGATCCATTTTGAGTTAATTTTTGTGAAGGGTGTAAGGTCTGCATATGCATTCATTTACTGCATGATGTCTGGTTGTTCCAGCACCGTTTGTTGAAAAGATTATCTTTGCTCCATTGTATTGTCTTTGCTCCTTTGTCAAAGATCAGTTAACTATATTGATGTGGGTCTATTCTGGACTCTCTGTTCCACTGATCTAGTTGCCTATTCTGCCAATCCCACACTGTCTTAATTACAGTAACTTTATGGTAAGTTTTGAAGTTGGGTAGTATCAGTCCTCTGACTTTATTCTTATCCTTCACTATTGAGTTGGCTATTTAGGGTGTTTTGCCTCTCCATATAAACTTTAGAATCAGTTTATTCATATCCATAAAATCACATGCTTTGATTTTGATTGGAATTGCATTCAATCTATAGATTAAGTTGGGAAGAACTGACATCTTGACAATATTGGAGTCTTCCCATCAAGGAACATGAACTATGTCTTCATTTATTTAGTTCTTTCATACCTTTCATCAAAGTTTTTTAGTTTTCCTCATATAGGTTTTGTACATATTTTGTTAGACTTATACCTAAGAATTTCATTTTTCTAGAGTGTGAATGTAAGTCGTAATGTGTCTTTAATTTTAAATTCCATTTGTTCACTGCTGGTATATAGGAAAGCAATTGACTTTGTATGGTAACCTTGTATCCTGGAACCTTGCTGTAATTGTTTATTAGTTTCAGGAGTTTTTATATTGATTCTTTCAGACTGATGCTTTACATAGACAATCATATCATCTGTGAATGAAGATAGCTTTATTTCTTCCTTCCCAATCTGTATACTTTTTATTTCCTTTTTTTGTCTTGTTGCATCAGTTAAGACTTTTTAACTATCCAGTACAATGAGTGGTAAAATCTTGCCTTATTCCTGATCTTTGTGGGAAAGCTTCAAGTTTCCCACCATTAAGTACAATGTTGGCTGTAGAGTTTCTGTAGATTTATTTTTAATCAATTGAAGAAATTTCCCTCCATTCCTAGTTTACTGGAAGTTTTCATTATGAATCGGTGTTGGATTTTTGTCAAGGCTCTTTCTGTATCTATTGACATGATCATGTGATTTTTCTCCTTTAGCCTGTTGGTGTGGTAGATTACATTAACTGTGAACCAGTCTTGTCTGGAAAAAGTCCCACTTGGTCTTGGTGTACAATTCTTTTTATACATTGTTAGATTTGATTTACTAATATTTTGTTGAGGATTTTTGCATCTATGTTTTTGAAAGATATTGGTTTGAAATTTTCTTTTCTGGTTTTGGTATTAGGGTAATATTGACCTCATAGAATGAGTTAGGAAGTATTTCCTCTGCTTCTCTCTTTCTGAAAGAGATTATAGGGAATTGGCATAATTTCTTCCTTAAATGTTTTGTAGAATTCACCAATGAACCCATCTGAGTCTGGTGCTTTCTGTTTTGGAAGGTTATTAATTATTGATTCAATTTCTTTAATGGATATAGTCCTATTCAGATTGCCTGTTTTCTCTTATGTGAGTTTTGGCAGATTCTGTTTTTCAAAGGGGGTTGTCCATTTCAACTAGGTTATAAAATTTGTGGGCACAGAGTTGTTCATAATATTCCTTTACTATCCTCTTAATGTCTGTGGGATCTGAAGTAATATCCTCTCTTTCATTTCTGGTAAGTGGCCTTTTCTCCCTTTTTCCTAGTTAGTCCAGCTAGTGGGAGCAATTGCAGGGCTCACCTCATTTGGTTACCATATTTCAGAGTCACTGTCTTTCATTGTCTGATGTCCAATGTCTTGAAAGCAACTGTTCATATACTTTGTTGATTTGGGGGGGGTTATTTCAGGTGAGTGGGTAAATCTGATTCCTTTTATTCAATTCTGGTCGAAAGGAAGAGTCTCAGGTCTGATTTTTAAATATAAATTTTTTTTTTTTACAGGAAGCCACAGGGTCACATTTGGGCTGGCACTACTCTTAATTTATTATTTTCCTCCTCACTCACTTTGCCCCAGCCACACTGGCTTTCCTTCTGTTCCTCCAACAGGTCAGGCTCACTCTCTCCCCTTGGCCTTTGCATTTGTATTGCCTGGAAATCTCTTCTTTCTGACCTTCATGCAATGGGTTCCTTGCTGTCCTTCACAGAGGCTGCCATGGACTGTGCAGCCACTTGCTATCGTATCTTTCTCTTTCATGATCTTCACAGCACTTCTTACAATCCAAAGTGATTTTGTTCATTTATTTATTTAGTAATCCATTGTCGACTTCTCTTCCATCCTACCCCTGACACCCATTAGAATAAAAGATGAGACCTTGTTCACTGTACATAAAAATATGCTTGGCCACATAGCTGGTGGTCAGAAATATTAATATAAAAAGTAAACAAATGATTATCATATTTGCCTGAAAATCAGTTACCTTTTCTTTCTCAAAGGAATTACATCTGTCATGCACTCTTGCATATTTATTTGCCTTCTCCCTTCATCTGAGTAATGGAGGGCAGGGAACAGGGAGGGCAGTGTGTGCGTGCATGCGTGTGTATATGTGTGTATGTATGGAACAAACCTTATCTGCTCGGCTCCAGATGGCTTTAGGAGGTGGTTCTCCAGAGATGGGGATCTCGAGCCGAAGCTTGTTTCCTGCAATCACTGTCACTGTATTGTCAGCATCAAGACCGTCCAGGATGATCTTAGGAGGATCTGGAACATTAAGTGTGGCCTTTGTTATTTATTAGACAGTCATTTCTATGTGAATATTGCGGCTAGTGCTTAACTAGCGTGTTGGTAGTAACCAATATCGTATTTGGTCAAAAAGAATATAAGAGGGGTTGATGCAGTTGGTGTGTGGCACCTTACAAAAACAATTTCGTTGTAAGACTCAAGAGTAAACTATTTATAATTAGAAATTAATACCAATTGAGGTATTTTTTTCTTTAAATATCATAGTTTTGCATACATTATAATTCCATGGTAAGCAAAAACAGAAGAACACAACTATGATAACTTATTTTATCTACTCACCAACAACATGAACTTTGGCAGGCAAAGTAACAGAGTAGGCATCTGGTGTAAATACATAATCACCTTCATCTTCAGTGAGAGCATTGGCTATCACTAACTTGTGGATTCTAAGCAAACAAGAAAAATATGTCTCTGAGATTTTGCAAAGATTTAGATTACATGTGACCCAAACTGAAGAGACACCTGGATTTTATCTGGTTATCTTGTGTAGCGCAGGAGGGAGAAGGAAAGGGAGAGGGGGAGGGGGAGGGGGAGGGAAGAGATGAAGCCTTAATTATCTTATTTATTGATATAAATCAAATCTCAGTTTTGGACTATATGGAATTATCTCTACAAAATACAATCTTCTTATTGTGTATGCAAGAATCTGTTATTCCTTTTTTTCATCTCATAACTTTAAAAAGGCTAAAATAGCATATATCAATAATACTATACTTTAAGATTCAAGAGATTACCAAGAACAATCTTGATTTTGGCTTTATATGCCAAACTCGAAGAGCAACAGTCCTTAACTTAATTGAGGTTATGAACCAGCAAATATCTGGTAGACACTATGGATCCTCTCTTTGTAGAAAATATGTATTTTTGTACTCACAGAATTTTCTCACAATTTCAGAGGATTTATGGGGCTCCCTGAAGTCCATTCCTGATATCCTAAGAGTCCACAGATCCAAGGTTAAAACCCTTGCCTTAGATCTTTGCCAGAGTCTAGGATATTATGCTCTCTACCCAAAAAAAGATTTGTGGGAAGGTCATGTGACACTTCTTGGTTAGAGACAGTTAATCCATTTGACCAGGTCCTCAACCAGAATTCAGTATCAATCCTCTAACTTCACGTTTAGGAGGGAAAAAACAATCAGTGGGTTTTGAGTGGACAGAGCACCATAGTGTGAAGGGCAGCTACAGGATCACGAGTAGGACATGCTGGACAACAGAAATCACACATGCTTGTTGCTTAGAAGCAAAGAACCAGAAATAGACCATCTCCCTATGGCTACTCTCCAAATCTCCTCACCCAATATGTAATTTAGACAGTGGAGAAAGTGGAGATGGAGACCAGCCCTCACTTGTGAATCACCGGGCTTGCTTACCTTCCCTTGTGAACAATCTTTAGACGGTCACTCTCCTGAACAGGCAGGCCATTTTTAGTCCATTTTCCTGGTATATGTTCAGAGATTTCACACTTTAAGCAGATTTCTTTTCCAATATTTACAGTCTGATCAGTCAGAGGGGTCAAAATCTTCAGAGGTTTCACTATAAAAATGATAGACCGTCACAAGCGCCAAACCCAAACTGTAGACTGGCCAACATGGTGACATTTCACAATGGTACACTCGGTTCTGCTATAATGCTTGTTTTCAAAATAAGAATTTGTACCATGCAATTGATTTATTAGGACAATTTCACATTAGATTATGCATGATTTCATTCCTTAGAAAAACTAGGTAAATGTAGAAAATTGCACCCAATGGAACTCAGCCAGCTAGGAACGCACAAAATGTACAGACACACCCCTCGAACGTCCATCAGCTACCTCAGTTCCTCATGTGACGTAAGCCACACCCATTCACATCTGAGGTTACAACTATCCATCTGGTTTCAGATAATCCTTCTACTATTTCACAATAATAGCTCACAAGCTACAACACTTCCAGAAGCATCACTTCCACAAGCAAATTTCAGGTCTTTTTGGAGGTAAGTGCCATATTGATAGTAGCATTATTAACCATTAACTGTGCTATTGTTTTTTATTAGGTTCTTATCTTACTTTTTTAATGTGTTGCTGACAAAGTTCCTGAATGTTGTGCCAATAATCCCATTTCCTCTATAAACTGTGGGTTTTTATTGCATAACTTTGCATAACATAATAATTTTTAGAAAGGCATATATTGCATTATAGCAGAACTGACTGTAATTGCCTTAAATGGGTACAAATATCAGATAAGGATTTGCTTATGGTTGAAATCTTTTTGATGTTAAACTAAATGGCCATAGTTGTAACATAAGGAGTGTACTGAGTATGTTTCTGAATAATTCAATGATTATATTATATGAACTGCAACCAGACTAATAAAGATGGAAGCAAGATTTCTGCTGTTTGTATTACCAATTGTCCTGAGATATTTTCTATTTTAATTTTCATGGCCAACTGGGAGAAATTCTGCTACTGATAACTGACTACTACCTGAGGGCATTTGGGGAAGTACATTGATTCTCTAATGTCTTGGAAGCCTATTAACAAATTAGCTCTTACAGTCTTCTCGATTGAGCCCCTTTGGTTTGGATAACTTTCTTCTTTACCCCAAATGTAATTGCAGAGTCCTGAGTGTTTATTTAACAAATAGATAGCAAACACTATCAGGATTGGATATCATTATCTAAGTATTTACCACCTATTGATATAGTTTTGGGATTATAACCATGTGTGTAACTTTTCTAGCAGGTGATTTTTATACTTTCTCCCCAGTATGGATGCTCTACTATTAAATTGAGTGGTTGATTCCTTTCTCAGACACCCAGCCTGATCTGACATAGACACTGGATAGAAAGAAATCTATTTTACGTACTTAAAACTGCCACAAGTAGAAATCAAATAGATTGAAACTTTCCTAAAACTGGATTAACAAACACAACATCATTAGTAAGCCCACTCAGAAGACATCTGAAAAAAAGCCGTTCTTACAGTCAACACTAAGCTTAGCAGAAGACTGTCCTCCTGTCGTCATCACTGAATATTCTGCGGTGTCAGCTTTTGTTGCTCCTTCTATGATCAAAATGTGTTTTTTGCCCTCACGTTTAATTCGGTATCTTGATTTTGGACCAGGGATGATCTCTTCACCATTCTTAAACCTGAGTTAAAATGAATTACAAAAAAGTTTTATGAAACATCTTTCAGGAAAAAGACATTGTTGGTCTTGTTTATTGCCATATTGCAGTATTCTGCAGAGTTTCTGAAAGATAGCAGATACAAAAGAACTATTTGTTGAATTAAAGAATGTATGAATCAATCAATCTATCCATTAACAGATTCATAATGTAACAAGTATTGTCTATTAAATTATGTTAAAAGAACATGATCCACTTCCTACTCAAAACCAGTCACATGCAGCTGCTAAGAGTGGCTACTACCCACATTTGGATTCTCGAAGCACTCTATGAGAATGGTCCCATTTAATGCATTTTAAAGATAACTATGGTTGTGGATTAGAATGAACAATCTACTCTGTACCTGTAGTAGCTATAATTTGTAATCCTGCTACAAATCCTGCTATGTAATTCACTATACTTTTCAAGATAACAATTCATTTTAAGATTTTAAGTCTTCTAGTTTTTAATTTTGAGGTTATCACAAGAAACCTGAGCAAATACTCTCCATCTGACCAAAAAAAAAAAAAAAAGCTTTTATTTTTAAAAGCAATTGGTGATTCTTAATCTAAAATATTTTTTCTGAGATACTATAACAACAAAGTCACTAGGGATTAAATGAAAAATATATAAATATGTTTTTCCATGTAAATTGTCAGTATGGCATAATGAGACGAACCCTGCTAGAGGCTCTGGAGTCAAACAGACCTGGGGAAACCTGAGTCATACATTTATCAGTAAGTGCCCCTTCCCTACATGCTTACCCATATGGATTTCTGGATCTTTTTTTTTAGTCTCATAAGTGAAAAACACCCAGTATCTTAGTATACTTTTTGTTATCACCTCTAGTAACACAAATGAGATTGAGATTCTTTTCATATGCTTAAAAGTCATTTGCATTTCCTGTTTTATCAACTATAAAGGTACATTTTTTGTCTACTAAAAAATGGACAGACCTCAGGAAGGCTATTTACCATTTTACGTTGGCATCATCTTCAGACACCTCACATTCTAATTCCACTCTCTCCCCACAGTAAGCATTTGTATCTTCCAGCTGTTTGGTCACCATAATTGGAGGCTCTAGTATGAAAAAAGAAGAAATAGGATCATTAGATATCCAAAGCCTACCCGATGAGCCCTGATTTATTCACAGATGAAAAATCAACATTAAGAAAGTATCATCTGTGGTTCACATGGTAGTAGACAGTAGGTGAGTTTTTGGTTTTTTTTAAATATCTGTTCCTGGCAAAGTAAATAGTTGACAACCCTGGGTAAATTCTCTCAATTTTTCTGAGAACTCCCCAAATCACATAAATTACTGTTCCAGAGAGTAGACAAAACATGTACCAAATATCCTTCTTTTAGCAAATAAGATACCAGGTGGTAGACATTTCTGATGAGGGAGAACGTGTAACACTCAAATTTTTTAATTCTGATTCTAGATGGATGATAGAGATTTCAGAGTTCAGATTTCTCATAAAGAAAGTAAGTGAGACGTGGCTTCATTCACAGCCTCCAGCTCTTTTCACAATGTCTTAGTAAATGATGGTCTTTCACGTGCTTGGTGCCAACCACTTACTAATGAAGCTAGTTTCAATAGAAATCTACTTGGGATCAGTGAGTGTGCGAAACGAGGATTGTCCAGTGAAGTCTGTTGTGTTTCAGAAGCTGTAACTAGAATAATTATTTTGCAGAATAGTCCTTGGCTTGAGTCAAAACCACGAAACATTTTTATTCAGCAGTTTTTTCTCCCCTTGGCTTTTCTAGTCTTCAACAAACCTGAAAACTCGATAGGACACATGATACCTGCCAATGTAGAGGAGCCTCAACCCTGAGCCCACCTAACACCCAAGCCAGACCATTGCTGGCGGTACTATTACCTCTGCTCTGGAGCTGAAGAGCTCACCTCGGTACTTTCATTGCGATCATTACCCCTGGGAGAAGGAGCCGAGGGCTCCTGGTGACTGCAGTAAGAGACTTCATTTTACCTCTGACAAAGAGCTCGGTGGAACATTTCTCATCTCCAGCTGTCACATAATACTCCGAATCATCTGTCAGCGCACAGTTATTGATAAACATGATTCTTTCACAGCCTTTGTGTTCAAAAATATATCTGTTTTAAACAGGGGGAAGATAAACAGTCTGTGAACTTGATTTTATTCTTTTCTTTATTGCCAGCAAATTGAGCTTATAATTTGATAATGTTTGAAAGTTAGGGACATAATTTTGATCTGCCATTTAGGTAGCATATCTTACATAGTTTAACATCAAACAAAAACCAATTTTAATCTCTATAGTACATAGTTCATATGTATATTTATACATAATGTTTAATTTCTGCTATAATTTTCTTTTATATAAGGTTTTTATTTCAAATATAAATCAGTACTCACATACTTATTGTTTAAACTTTTTAACCCACTGTCGAAAAACAGAGTTGGCTGAGGGTGTCAGAGAGATTTTTAACTCTGTACATTCTTTAAACAACCAATTCATGTACTTTATAGATGAGCAGAGACTTGATCTTATTCATTGACATATATTTCATTCATTGCCTAGCCCAATGATACAGCAGATTTTTGGAAGTAAATAAATGATTATATAATTTAAGTAATGATATGATCTGGATCACTAATATATGCACTAATTCTATAAAATGTGATGTTTTCTTAAATGAGCTTAAAAACTGGTGCTATCATATCACAGTTACATCTACTAAGAAAGAATTGAACATTTGCAAACAGAAAACTAGAAGCTGAGATCGTGAAATTTAATTATCTGTGACCTAGATTATGGAGGAGCACACTAGGGGATTATAATAGACTAGAAAAAAATCTGGTTTGAGAATTTTCAAATTGAAGACTTCAAGGAAAAAATATTAAACAACATTTTCTTAAGTAAAGATAAGCAATTAAAGTTGTGCTTTTGGTAAATTCAGGCCATCTTTAAGGAGTTTTTATAACAGGTAAAAACATCATCCCAAAGTCACTCTTTTGGCATGACCACATTAAGAAATTGGAAACCACCTAATTGTACTCGAGAAGTGACGGCTTTCCAGGATTAAAGTCTTTTATAAATGTACACGTGGCTCCTGTTAACTTAAAAAAAATATATTGGAGTTGAAAATCTCTCAGGCTGAGGAGGATCTCTGTAAAGTAGTTTCATAATAGACTAGAGATACTATCGGACATCAGGGATTAGTCTGTCTTTAGCCTGTCTCCTTTATTTGGGAGAGGGCCAAGATACAATAAAACACAGGCTTAGATCTGTATTTCATCAGATCTCAACATTAAATAGTTCTATTCAGATGCAATATTGTGAGTAAGTGCTCAAAACAGTACCTGAATTGAATATAGAAAGTATTCAACCATTATTGAATATAGATGCTATTTTGGGAAAACAAAAGTCATCTAAGTATAAAGTGTGATTCCCAGTTGGCATATCAAATATGTATTTTGAATTATTTTAAAATTTTATTTTAAAAAATTAGGAGAGTTCGGTAATGTTCTGAAATAATTACATATGACCTGTAGCTACACAAAACCATAATTGGGAATCACTTGAAATAGTTTGTATATAAATATAAAACAAGGTTTAGTTTATATAGCACTATAATTTTAATGATTCCAAAATACATAAAAAGTGACTCAAATTTTTACTCTCCCTCTGTATGATTTTACATTACAAAGATTTAACTAAAAAGTCCTTTTATTTTCAGATAATTAAGTCAAACTACTGTTTGATTTATTTACTGTATAGTTATTACTGATTATTTGCAAAGTCCACTTACTTTGTACTGGGTCGAATTTCTTGCCCATTTTTATACCATTTCACCTCCAGCTTTGGATCTGCCAGTTCCACAACAAACCTTACTCTGCCTCCTTTATCAACCTGATATGCAGGATCAAGAATTTTTGCAAAAGCTGGTAAAATAAAAGAAGCAAAATATGTTAATATGTGCATACATATACTATGATTTTAAATAGTCAATAAATGTACGAGAACCTAAAAGCAAATGAAAATATGATTCCCAGAGAAGAAAAACCTTCCAAATTATCCTTTTTATTTAGAATTCTGTGTTAATTTATATACAATAAAATGATTTTAAAATTGAAAGAAAAATTTAAAAATTGAAATGCATTTGGAATAAACATAAGAAAAGAACAATTGAAGAAGCTTTAAAAATGACCTGATTCCTCAGGGAATGTATGAATATAAAGTGTCCAAATTGAACTGAATCTTTAAGAACAAGTTTATTCTCCTAGCATGATTACTATGGGGATCATTGATATTATTTCTATACTTGTATGTCACAGTTTTTTAAATCATAGAATTTATATGATAAGTTTAGTAGATTCATAAGATCAAATTAAATGCCTTTGAATAATTGAAATAGTGGACTTATCAAAGTTTTTGTACTGTGGAAACTTGCCCAAATAGTGGCATTTTTAAAACACCCCTTGCATATGTGGTTAGGAACTCAGGTTTTCAAACATTTTAAATAACGTAGAACACAGTAATTTTTTTAAAAAAAATATTGTCTTTGAAAGGTCCTAAACAGAGGTAGTTAACTTCTTTTTCTTATTTAATATTTTTTCCTGATTTTAAAGATAATAAATCTCATTCGGACAGTTTGGAAAATACATGTAAGTGTGAAATGCTTCATGTTGTCATTCTTGCATTTCCATCATCCCAACCTGATTACCCCACTATTGCTTAAATAAGCTCATCTTCTCATATTTTAACAAGATAAAAAAAATTAACTTAAAAAAAAAAGTTATCTATCACATACCTTAAAACATGAATTCAGAACTAAGTGATAAGAATAAGAAAGGCCAGCATGGGGAACAGAGATGTCAGCTGGCACCCTGGGATTCCCATGTTTGTGACTACACAGTTCCCCACACCTCTGGAAATAGAACTTCAGGAGTTCTGGGATAATGGAAATAGCTGAGTTATGTAAACAAAACAACACAACCCTTCTGTCTTTCTTTGGGGCCATTTCTCAATCAATTTACAGGGAAGTTTAGAAATAAAGGGCATATTTTTAAAAGAGGTTGTGAGAGTCTTTAAATTCTATTTGAACATTAACAAAACAATAAGAGGATAGACATATTACCCCAATGTGTAATAAACCGATAACTAACAATGACCCAGTATAGGAAACTTTGAGGAGTGAATGATCAATTAAAAATGTATTTCTTTTTCTTTTTTCTTTCCACTTTTAAAAAGGAATTTAAAACCACAATAAACTGGATCCACTTCAGATATCCAGGCAGCAGCACAGCTGTTGTATGAAACATTTTGATAACCGTACTGGGCAGGAGGAAGTGAACTCCCCACGTCCCATCCAATGGGTGGAGGAGTATGATGGTAAGACAGAGGCGGAGAATGTGCGCTACCTAAGGAAAAATCAAGAATTTGAGAGCGAGGGAGATCTGCTACCTTAAACCTTCACAGCCAGCGAGGCGCGGGGCAGCGAACTACCACACCTGAAGCCAAAGGTAACCAAGAGGCGCGCAAGCCCTGCGCTCCCATCCAGCCTCACCCCAAACCCGGTGGGAGACGGAAGGAGCATGGAACCGGGTTCAGGGTCAAGGCTTTCCAGCGCACAGGACACGACCCCGGCTGCTACGCCCCCCGCCCTTCGCCTCCCCACGGGCGCGCTCACCTGCGCTCTTCTTCTCCACTCTGCGCATGCGCTTGAGCCGCTTGAGCATGCCGCGCAAGTCGGTGATGCCGTACTGGAAGGCGATCTTCTCATACTCGCTGGGGTTGGCATTCTTCAGCAG